>JALPCE010000289.1:0-30367 GCA_026538705.1 Aureobasidium sp. GC_Fusr_1 | reverse complement strand
AACAGAGGCCAGTTCGGCTCGCGCAGGGCATGGTGTGTCCGGGAGGTCGTGTACTGGTCGGGAGACGCGGTGCCAGTCGTGCAAGCGGCGGGCAGCGGGCGTGCACCTAGTGGCTGTGTGTCGCAAAGGACGATCGCTATGTTGCGGCCGTCAATGTCAGTTGCAAGAGCGAGGTCGGTCGGTCAGCAGCCAGCGACAGGTCGAGCGCAGGGCAGGAGGATGCAGGTCGTGTGTCAAGCAAGAGCGAACGGCAGCCAGCGAGACCTGTTACGAGCAACTAGCAGCAACGCTGGAGTGCAGGCCCGGCGGCGGAGTACTCGGTGCGCGTGCGCTGTGCAGCCTTCGTGCTCAGTGTGGAGATCTGAAGTCTTGGGTATCCTCAGACCTATCAAAGCCAAATCTGCCAATATTCTCCTCTGTTCAGCCCCTCGAACATTCGTCTACCCTGCTGCTAAATACTCTTGCTCTCTGTCGTCCTCGAGATCAGTCACTCTCTGGCTTCGGGACTCGAGACTCGACGTGACGACGACTCGAGTCCTCTCTGTCTTCCAACTTGCCGCTCGTCCAACTTCCCCTCGCGAATTCGTCATGCACGCCAAGCTGTCCGAGCTCTGCGCCTCCCACAGTTGTTTAGTCGTTCATTATCTGAGGAACCGCAGCAGTCGCTCTATCGCGTTTATTGTTTCTGAATATCTCTTCAAGCAAATCCATTGTTGTTTGCAGCACTATGCAACTCTCGATTGCTTGCATCCTGTTTTCTTGAAAGCTTTGGCATCCACGTCGTGCCATCGCCTGCGTGTCATGTTTCCATATTCGGTACTTCTGCTTCGGTCTTCTCCGTTCCCGTCACCGAGTACAGTACCAAACTTCCTTAGAACCCGCCATCTTTCCCAGCCCGGCTGCTTTGAATTCCTGCCCTCATGCTTTGGAATACATGAGCAGTAGACAGCAGTTGTTTTAGAATTGAGATGTCACCTCGCGGCATGCCTCTCGTTTGAGTTTCGGATGTGCCTAGCAAAGCACTGTAACGGTCCGAATATATAGACAGCCGTGCCGTGACTTGTACGGGGATCTGCAATCCTACGAGGTACCAGCGCATGAGTACCTCTGAGGTTGAAGTGCCACTGCATCCCGATCACGACACCTTCCTGCGTGGTAATATCTGTCTCTTGTTTATCCTTATCCTAGTCCTGTCCATTTGGCAGACCCCACTCTTCGAGCAGCTGCTGCATGCGATATTCTGTCGCCCATCCCGTCTCTCGCTGGATGCTCTGCAGCAAATTCAGCACGCAGCCACGCATAGCATCAATCTCATCCAGCGAGTTGCCTTCAACGACCGCAGATATCCTGGCGGTGGAATTCCGCATGCCTAATACCTGTCCAGCCGTGTACAAAGGCTGGACACTGTGAATTCTCGCGCTGTCGTTCTTCAGACCAAGGCCGATGCTAACAATTTCCTCGGCGTGTTTCCTGCTCTGCCGCAAGATGGATGCGTACGATGCGTGCCGCTGAGCTAGAGACCACGTATTACCCTTACTGCTTGTGCCTGGTTGCTTGATGTGCTTTGTGCCCGTCGATTCATGAGGTTTGTTGAGGAGCAGCTGGATCTTTGCAAAGTGGAATGATTGCATCGTTGATGCACACATAGGCCGAGCGAACCATTTCAATGGAATCTTGGTGGCACTTCTCACATTGTTCTGGTACAAGAACAGGTCAGCTTGCGTTTGATGTGCGGTCAACTCATTAAGCTTACGTTGCCCTTGTCGGGCCATTCTGTCGCGCTTGGTTTGAAGCTATGTGGCAGTCCCTGTAAAAACATACATCAGCATTTACGACTCGAAGCGGCCGGTTTAGTTCTTACCTCGAACCATATATCCAGCTGCTTTTCCAGCCCCTGCCAGTATTCTAGCAGTGCTATCTGTCGAACACCCAGGCCCATCTCATGTGGAAACTCGTCACCAGCAGAAATGAAATTGACTAGCTTCATCATGAGCCAGATCAATGCATTTGATACCATGTCATCGGCCATCGGCTCATGTACCGCAGGGTCGTTAGATGGCAAAATGTATCCCGACTGTGAGATGTGCAGTCCAGCAGATCGCCACATGGATAGGTCGGTTGTATCTAGTCTAGTGTTGGTATTGTTTATGACTGGAAGCTTCATTAGCATATTCCAATCCGATCAGTGGCATGTCATAACTCACAGGCGTTCAGCATCTCTTGTCGGCAGATATTCCAAAATACAGCACGACGCCCCTTCGTAGAAGTGTTCGGCCTCGAGGCAAGCATTGGACTGTGATCTGGGGCAGTGTTTGACAGAGGCATTGTACCGTCTTTCGCGATATCAAACAGACTCTTAGCACCATCCAAATGCCTCGACCATTCTGTGCCTGATGCATCGAGAAACTCAAAAACACACAATATGGCTGTTGTAGCGATCAATTCATCAGAGTCCGTTCGAGACAAGACTGACGGAGATTCTGAGCGATGATTGACGCCCAGTCCTATCACAGCGTCTATTGGTAATACGGCCGTACTTGGTGATTGTTGGCCAGCAGATGCTTGTCTGGTTTCGTTCTCGAGTGCTTGTCTGAGCAGCGTGATCGCTTGGTCGTAGTAGTATCGAGCCTTATGAGACCACTCTGCAGGGGTTCTCTTGGAGCCGGAACCTTTTGGGTGCTGTGATGTGATTCTGGTTCTTCCTAGAGCTTTGGCCGACAATGCAATGGATGCGTATAACAATAATGGACTAGAAGCTGCTTTCAAGGGTACGTCAACTGCAAAGAATGATCCTAGATCAAACAAGTCCATCCATTCACCCGGACCTTCTGAGAAGTGACGTAGTAAGAAGGGTACATCCTCGTCGCTTTTTGGGTCGAAGTCGCCTGGTCCAGAGTCTGACTGGGGCTCGAATAGATTCATGCAGGTTTCTGAAAGCTCAGTATCAAGTCTTGGGTCTATGGGTGGCGAGAAAGAGCCCGTTTCATCCATTTGGCGAGCAGAGTTTTGGAGGTAATGGTCGCCTGAAGCTGCAGCAGACAATGCCTCTAATCCATGTGTCGAACTTGGCATGAATGGATAGGGATACTCGGCTGTGGTGTTCCAGGAGAGTTCGATCCGCTGTTCTGGTTCAGCGGCCTCTGGGGCTGTATGGAAGTGTGATGTATCCGTCTCAGTGTAAGGATTGGTGGTATGCACGAACGTAACTACCTGATATTAGTAGGTATCTTGAGTTTCCCGAATTCAGGTTGCTCACGGTCACGGGGGATGGCCACCCAGACACTGTCTTTGCCGAATGTTTCCTTGTATCCATAGAAGCTCTTGAGTCCACCATCAACATTACTGGTGCTCGATCCGTTCATTGATGCATTCTGCTGATGTCTGAAGACAACGCCTGGACTAGGCACACATTGGCGACTAGCCTTTGTGCATTGTCCGCATACTGCAGTAACACTTGTCAGCTGTAGTTGACCTTTTTGAGAATTATCATCGAGGTTTTGTGTAGCCCTCTACTCGTAAATCCATTGCGGTGTGGGGGCTGGCAGGAGGTGTGCACGTAAAGGTAAAGGTACACGCTTCGATGAGAACGAGCTTTCGGTTTATGGTACTTACTTGGCTTTTGTTCATCGCACTTAAGCTATGAGATTGTCAACAACAATCTGAGACTGCTCGAATGAAAGAAGCTTACCTTGCGATTGCGACATGTCAAACTAGCAGGACCACATTATTAGCCATGCGGAGCCTTCGCCTTCACCTTCACGAAATAAACAATGCACTCACCATCCAGTTCTTGACCGCATTGTGAGTCACTGGCTTCACCAATCATTGTTTTCCGCTAATGATATGCGCGTTCGGATGTAAAGAAGGTTGAGAGAACGATGAGTGGGTGGAGGGGATGGGACTGAATCTGGAGATGTCAGGGTTATCCTGATAACATAAGTCAATGATTGAACATGATCCTCATACCATCGCTACAGCTGGTGAAGTTGATAGATTCGATATTCGAAAACCTCAGAGTCCTTATGTTGCACCAAGCATGTATTTGACTGGATTGTGTGGGTTGTGCTTGTTACGGCGTGGTGCGTTATATTTTTTTATGAACATGGCAATGGTGCAAATGGCAACACTCGCCAAATTGAGTGAGTGCAAGCAAGACATACCGTCCGACCACACAGTGCGAATTGGTACACACGGGCAGACAGCTTTTACCCTTCTTTACTATTCTGATCATAGTACATCAAAGATACTTTGTTTTCGTTATGTAAGTAGCAGTAATTTCTGCATCTCCTCGTGGATGCCTCATAACACCCTTGTCTCCAAAACGCCTACGCCATGCCGAGCTTTAGAAAAAGATGACCGAATAAGAGTGTCGCAGGGTTGCAGCAACTACTTTGCTGTCTTTGCCTTCTTTTTGGGAGGTTCCACTTTGTTTTCCGCATCACTTCCTCCAGCATCGGCCATCTCCTCATCACTGTCGCCACTGCTGTCGTGGGCACTGTCGTACTCCTCAGCAACATCGGATTCAGACTCAGTGTGGAAGTCTTCGTCGACAGATTCGTCGTCTTCGTCGGCTGAACCACGAGCGGCAACGACTTCATCGTCTGAGGAATCCAAATCACCATCTTGCAGCACGGCTGCCATCAGGGCACCTTCTTCCTCCATCTCATTCTTAGTTTTGATGCCCTTCAGCTGGAAGAAGTTCTCCAATGACTTTTGCTCTTCACGGTTGATGTTCGAGAATTGGTGCTCACCACCACCCTTGAGCGAAACAGAGATGTCAAAGGTACGGGAAGCACTCACGGCGCCACCGACTCTGGACATAGTGATGGCGGAGACGTTGTCGAAAGCGATGTAAGTAGCAGGCTTAGGCACGAAGAGGAAAGCGCGTTCCAGACAGAAGAGATGACCCTCGTTGGCCTTGACCGAGCACTTGACACCGGACTGCTGGTGGTGCGAGTTGTAGTCGCGACTGGGTTGCAATATCTTCTTGCCTGTCAAACCCAGGAAGATTTTTGAGATGACAGTGGCGATGGGTGCCTCGTAACGAGGTTGAAGTTTGCCCTTGTACTTGTTCTCGAGATCTTCTTCTGTCATATTAAGATCGAGGACAATGTCCTCCTCGCGCTTGAATTGCATGACCAAGAAGGGGTAGCGAGTCTGACCCTGGCGTAGCGGAGGATCAAGGCCAACACAGATGAGCTGGTGGACGTCGTCGGGCTTTGGGAGGAGAAAGAACTTCTTGATGGAATCGTACTGGATCTTGTAGTCGTAGGTCTTGCCACGAAGACGGAGGGAGCTCTCGTAGAGGTCAATGTCGAAGCGTCCACGGGGAGTGAGGTGCAGAATATCGAGGAAGGTAGCGAAGGTAGCGCCGGCGACTTCGCCGATTTCTGCTTTGTCCATGAGCATTTCGTAGAAGAGGTTGGCTGCGTTTTGCTGGTCGTCCTCGCCGTCAGCCTCGCTGCCGTCTTCGTCGCCCTCTTCCTTCTTCTCCTTGCGGGTTGCTGTTCCGGGGATATAGAAGCGCATCTCGACCATTTGATCGACCGAGCCGCCAGCCTTCTTGCCCCTGCCTCTTGCACCTCCAAGAGCGCCGTTCGTACCCGTCTCGTCGCCGTCGCCAGGAAGTGAGAACTCGACAGCGACCTCGTTTTTGCCGGCGAGGTTGGTGTTTGAGATTTCGGTGTAGGGAATTTCGAAAGCGGGCTGGTTGCGCACGTTGAAGGCGAGTTCGGCCTTGCCAAAATCGGCCTTTCCCCAGTTCCAACCGCGCAGGGCATGCTCTTTCTGTTCGAGGTTGATGCTGTACCACAGCTTGAAGCATCTGGACAAACGGTCGTAGTCCTGCGGCAGAATTAGCTTTGTCGAAGCGCGACGATAGACGTGTCAGGCGGCGTACATCGAGCATGAAGCCATCCAATTGAATGACGCCGGAGTTCCTTGAGTAGATCTTGACTTCGAAACCTCTTGCAGCTCTGCTCCACTGTGATGAGATGATCTCGGCCTTGTCAAGGGTGAAAGTGTCGCCAGGGCCCGATGGCTTCCAACCTAGACCAGACTCGGCAAAGCGACATTTGCCAGTCTGCTTGGAGAGATCGAGGTAGATGTTGTCAAAAGTCTCCCTACAACGCATGCGTCAGCTCCCGAATCGCTGTCGTGGAATGCCTCGCCGCAGACAGTGTTCAATGTGCGGTAACCTTACTCACATGACAGGCAATTAAGTTGATGTGTAGTGATGAAGGCGCTGTTGTAAGCCTTCTCGGGAAGTGCGCGAGGACAGAGAAGAAGCGGCGGCGAAGCGAGCTTCGAGAGGGTTGCGCGGCGTGTTGGCGCACAGATCAGAGCAAGCTCGTCGTCGGTAGAGGCAGTGAAGAAGCCGTGAGAATAATGTACACAGATGGAAAGGTGCAGCCAAGGCAGTTGTTGATGGACGGATCCAGCCAGCGCAAAGAGAATCCGTCGCGCTCTTGCGCGTGTCGTCGCGCGCCAAGGGTTCATGTGAAAGCTGTTATCTAAATAGCCATCTACCATAATAATCTCTTGCCATTTTCACCACCATCTTATAAAAATCGAGTCTTTATAGCAATCACTTTGCTAAGCATGTTTTTTTAGTTGTAGTGACATGGTGCCAGAAACTCAAGTCATGGTTTATTCGCCCTCTAGAGCCAGCTTTGGGATCCTCTCTGTCAACAACAGATCTGTTCTTGGACCCATTGCCTGAATGTTGCAATATTGCTTCATCATTGGACTCAGCGCTGACCGCACGAGGGGTTGAAGCAGCAGCGTCCGCAGCTCATACAAGGCCTGTTGAATCATCATCTTGGCCAAAAGCGTCGTGATGTTCGTCGAGCTGTTTGCCCAGGCGAGCTTATATGTCAACAAGAGCTTCCGCAGATTACGAAGCAAGATCTCGACCAGATTTTCTGCCGTGATTGGTCACAGGACAAGCCTAGATCGACCGGACTTGATCCTTGTGCATACTGTCAAGCCATCAAGCCATCAAGCCAGTCAATCCCAGTCCACGAACTGCGCCCGCTCTCCAATCTGGACCAAAACAGAGCACATCATTCCATGCTCAATCAAAGTTGGCACCCATCCGAGCATGGTACATGTACCTATCGCAAGTCCTGCTGTTCTTGTATCTTGACAAATCCTCCGAGCTCCCAATGCAGCCTGCCATGCCATCCTGGACTCAGGCATACCGCATTCCCCACGTGTCGAACCCCAAGTGGTGTCTGCCAAAGTTGCGATCCCTGAGCTGAATAGCCCACTACGGCGACCTTGCACATGTGCTTCCAAGGGGGTGCAGCGAGTCGCACGGGAGGTCAAGATGCCCCCTCTAAATGCAGGAACACCAATATTCTCCCGACTCTGAGAGTCTATTTTTGCAAAGTCTCTTGTACACAGTGCTTTGACTTGCCCGTCGCAGCATCATTCCGTGTAGGATTGTCAGACGATCTGCGGATCCTGATTCGGGCTGTCCAAAACCACAAGGATACTTCCAGGTACTTGGCCGGAGTGTCTCTGGAGTATGAATCCTTCCGCTCATTTTATTGCCAACTCAACCTTATAAAACGACCGTGAGAAGAGGATGTACTCGAGTACTTGCTTTCCCCACATGCGTGAGCCCTATGCAACTCACCCAAGCGAGCCATATGCCTGCTCTTCTGGAACTGTATTGGGAGTGTTCTTGGGAAATGATCGCAAGAACATGACCGAATGCATCGGTACTTCTGGTCGCATTCGCGTTCGCGGTCTGGACGGGTCATTACCAACAAGAAGTTGCTGCTTTGCCCACTATGAGACGAGCGCAAGGTGCAAGCGAGTCTGCGAAAGTCCATGCGCACTTGAAATGGACCGGCCGTCTGATGACGGCTACAATCTTTGCGCGGCCATACCAACGCTGCACGCTCTGGCACGTCTACTAGCTTTCTCACAGCTAGTCATTCGCACTGGAGTCAAGGTATTCTGGACAGCCACTATGGCTTCCATCTCGCGTGCGACTGCTGAACCTTGACGAATTCTGGGGTTGAAGTTTCTTCCCACGAGATTCACATGGCCTGTTCGAAAACGGTTGGCTTCCATCACCCATCATTTGCCGAAATGGGAAAGATCGCCTCCCCGCGCACGGATCGTTGCTTGGGTGTTCTTCCCTAGAAAACGTGCCTAGCCCTCGCGCGCTCCGGAACGCCAGTCTCTAGTCGTTGCGCCATTCGGTATCATTGGTGTGCTCCTCGCAGAATGCCCTTCCAAAGTGGTATAGCTCGTTCGGTGACCTCCTGCCAATTGCTGCTACGGCACTAGGACATATCCGACACCAAACGGTCGGGGAGGCCATGCAGACTGCTGGCGCGACAAGCCTGCACCAGAAGGAAATTACTGTTGCATGTCAAGTGAAAGCATTCGTGTCATGAATCCCTTCGTGTTCTGCGGGTTGTGCTATCCCGACTCCTGGCAACGAGGTCGTCTCCCGGCATGTTGGATGGGCTGGAGCCGGACAATAGTTGAGAGCGGGAGCAAACGAACCCAAAATCATCGCATCTGACGCCGTATATCGTCGTCACTCTACTTGCTGCCAGACGGACAGATCTGCAGCCAACGCCAGCCATCAAGTCCACGATCCAATAAACTTTGTGCAGCGACGCCACGGTGTAGCTTGATAAGCCTCATCAAACCGTAGGGCAGAAGCGACAGCGCCCATTCCTTTGTGTAGACCTTGACCAGGGTCCACTGACTGAGTCAAAAACAGCACGTGGTTCGTGTGCTGCGGTTCCGTTTCTGGAGGCGCAAAGACTTCCACATGCCATCTGGTGAGCCCAATGCGAAACAGATAAGAGCTCATGCTCGCCCCCGAAGCGAGAAGATCACAGTCCAGTCTCCTTGATATTCTCCTATATACGAGTTCAGCTGTGTCTTTACAGTCAAGGCAGGCCTCGAACAGGAACGAGCTTGAGCTTCAGACAACCGCTCCTACCAACTGCGTCCCGCCTTTCCCCAATCGGTAAGGTACCCAGCTGTCTCTTGGAGGATCTTCCGGTCTATCACTGCATTTGTCCTATCCTCGGATATCTGCACCCTATCATTGCGAGCAGATCGTTCAGTGCGGTTGCTTGATACGGGAAGTTGATTCCATTTCTTTTTCTTCTTGCCTAGTAAGTCTCAAAGAGGATGATTAAAGCACACACTTAACAGATGCTTACCCCATCTTCAGGAACCTCTTGATCTCTTGTGAATTTTCGCCTCTGATACAAATCTGCTGGGACAATCAATCATCCACACAACAAAGATCGACATGCTGGCTTTCAGTCCTTACCCTGTCAACATGGCGACTACACAAGAAGAGGAATATCCTCTGTACGCATTCTCTGGGCTCCCAACACACACACCAACTTATCAATCCGGTCACTTTGCGATGCCACAGGTCGATAGCAGCTTCAACTCATACAACATTGAGCAGAACAGCGTTTCCGAAGCACCATCCAACTACATCCTAGAATCACATAGCTCCTCAAAGTACACAAAACACAGTGTGCAGCTTTCGACACCTCTTTACTCACCTACCAACACCTCTGCTAACTACTTCGATCTCCGACCGAACCGCTCGGTCAAGTCTGAGTCGGCTGCTTCGATGCTTTCCTCATCCAGGGGATCTCCCCTGATGGGGTTCGAGTCATCCTCGAACTGGACTCCGGTACACGGAGTTGGCCCTAGCGTCCTCCATCAAGGACATCTCATTCATCAAATGCTTGTCAATGACACTTTCAACTATGCTGCCCTCTCACTGCCCGAGAAGCCGGGATGTGTTGGTAAGCTTTACATACTCGTCCGCACCTCAACCAACATTCTAATCTCTGCCTGACAGACCCTACCTTGATTCAACCCCTCTCGCCCACCCCACCAACAACGCAGATGCAGTCTGACTCTAAGCGTCTGTTCCCTCACCCTCCATCTCCGACACCATCATCAGTACACTCAAACAGAAGTTCGGGTGTTCTCAGAACCAGCTCAATACGATCCAACCGACCAACCTCTCCTTACGTCCCATCACAGTCATGGAACCCCTATCCCGTATCATCATCATCAAGACGCCAGTCTGTTTCTTCGGCGCACTCGCACAACTCCCGTCACAGCCAATCATCGTTGGACTCTGAGGAGAACAAGGGTATCTGTCCTATTGCATCCTGTGGTAGACACATCAAGGATCTCAAAGCACATCTGCTCACTCACAAGAATGAGCGACCGGAGAAGTGCCCTATCGCCTCGTGCGAGTACCACGTTAAGGGATTTGCTCGAAAGTACGACAAGAACAGGCACACTCTGACTCACTACAAGGGCACGATGGTCTGCGGTTTCTGTCCAGGAAGCGGCAGTTCCTCAGAGAAGAGTTTCAATCGTGCCGACGTCTTCAAGAGGCATCTTACCTCGGTACATGGTGTCGAACAGACCGCACCCAATGCTCGTAGGAGAAGTGGTGGAAGCTCAGGCTCCAAGACTGCTCACAACAAGATTGGCATCACTGGCATGTGCTCAACTTGTGGTGTCGCGTTTGCCAACGTTCAAGACTTCTATGAGCATCTCGACGACTGCGTGCTTCGAGTCATCCAACAAGGTGACCCTTGTGAAGCCATCAACGAGCGAATCTTGAGCTCGATGGTCGATGACCAACAAGTCAGAGACACCCTGGATAGACACTCTTTGAGCAGCGCTTCGAGCCTTACAGGCCCCCTCGTCTTCACTGATGACGACGAAGATGACGAGGACGAGGAGCAACACATCAAGAACGAGATGGTCTCTCCTGTCCTATCCAACAGGAACGTCAACGATGCAACTCGCCAGGGAATGACCTACTCCAAGGGGGGTGTCTCTCTTCACTCTGTTACAAAGAACAACAAACGCCGCAAGGATTACCCTCCCTCTTGGAACGCACCTCCAGAGAAGATGAAGATGAAGAAGAGAGTCTTGTGCGTGTTTGATGGGCCGCGAAGACTTTGGAAGGATGACTTGATGCTCGGCCTCGACAACCAAGTGCGAGAGCCTCTCTCTGGTAGAAACTGGGTTACCAGCCTGGACGTCCAGACTCTTCGAAGGGCTGAGGGTATCCTCGAAGCGACAGAAGAAGAGAAAGGCTCATGGTTGGACGAGCAAGGTAATCCCTTCCTTTTCGCAACAGCCTTTTGATCATCATGATTTGATCTTGACATGAATTTCCTTTTGTATTCTGGCGTACAGCGAGCGCTTGGAGTTTTCGGTGCCATATGGGATGCTCAACAGATATACCGTCGCTGCCTCTTTCTTCATGCTTGATACCACTTTGTTATTATACTACAGCAGCGGACTTCGTCCCAGTTTCTATCTAGACAATGGCCACTATTTTTTTTTCCAATAATCCATCACCAATTCCTTACTATGCCCTTCCACCACACGACCAGAGCGAAGCCTGACGCCTGACGAGTGAGTAAATTGATCGACAGAAGCCTTATCTAGGTACGGATGCCGACGTACAATAGGCCGTTATAGACTCCAACGTGGTCTCAGGGGCGAGGTACATCTAGCGACTTTCTAGAACAAGTATTCCAACAAGAGACAGTGGCTTGTTCAATGCCAGCTGACCCTCCAGCGACATTTTGTCGATGTACAATTTTACCGAACCTTTGTTTCGAAGGATTGGGCGCGACTGTTGATGGGCAGACGCAAAGGAAAAGAACGTTTCCGGGGGAAGAGGGGGGCACCGCAGGCTCAGTTCCTCCTGCATATCGACAGGAAGGGCACACAACTACTGGATGAACTGCCGCTCCACGTGAGGAAATCGGTTTCTAGGCAGTGTGACATGCCTTTGTCGCCCTTATCAGTTGCTCTGTCCCAACCCCCGCGCCAAGTTCCTTTGACGCATGTCGGAGCGTTTGATCCTGATTGGGACAAGTTGTAAAGTTTACTCGTACGTTTTACGGAGGGTGCGTTGCATGCCATGGGTCGTGCCGTTCTCTGGGTTTGGAAACGAAGGAACATGTCTCTCCGTACTTTCTATCGAGTTACACAAACCATTTCGAGACAAGTCTAATGTGCCGCGGGAACCGAACAACAACCGTCCCTGTTGAAGGTTCCAGGGACCTCTTGCACTCGACTCGACAAACTTCGTGCGTGTTCATGTTCACCTTTCACTCAGTAGGGCAAGTGGGGTTGAAGGAAAGAGTCACGCTTTTCTCAGACTCACACTTTCCTCGGCTCGAAGGCTCACTTTGCTGCGTTACTGCATCGCTCTGAAGAGCTCACAAGAGCATGTCTTGCTTCACAACACAAGTGATGCATCAATCATTGATAGGCTCATACCGTCTCTGGTACTGTGACCGTCAACACGTCTCCGGCTGAATTGGCAAGACCCTCATCGACGACCCGGAGTTGGCTAGACGAAAAACATTCAGACGCTCGGCAAGAAGGGTTCACGAAAAGACTCTCATAAGAATACCACTTTGAGTAGGAGACTGACCCGCTCAAAGCGCAATAGGTAAGCTCCTGCTGCCTAGTGAGGCCGCCCATAATATTATACGACCTGTGATCCATGATCCGTCCCTAAATCCCATTGTCACATAAGGCATATGTCGAAAAATGTACAGAGACTTTGCCGAGCGGTCTTCACGAAGACTGAACGACATGTCACGTGCTTTTCCTCCAGACCTTCCACCATCCACTTCTTTGCCCGATGAGAGCAGTCGGATGGTCCCAGATGAGTGGTTTGATGACCAACTCAGAATTTATCAGCGTCATCCAGAAGAGATCAAAGCACTGAAGGCTTATCACGACAAACGTGCAACAGCCAAAGAGACAGCCTACGCGATCACCCGACCCATCACGAACAACTCGGTTCCAGATACGAGAACACAGCTAGAAAGGGATGAGAGCTACGTTCTGATGGGCTTTCTTGCTTCCGCCCTGAGCGATTGGCCATCAGCGCGCACGGATGATCTTATTGCCCTTCTTCAAGCGTTCAAGAGTTTGAACGATGGACCGCATGACGACATGATCTTTGGCAAACAAACAAAATGGAATGAGCTCCACTGCCTCTCATCTATTTGGCAAAACGACTACTGCTGGGAGCGCCCTGGTGGTGTTCAGAGAGATTCTATCAGCTGCCCGTCAGTAGAACGCCCGAGATCGCAGCCTTTGTGAAAGATCAGGATGTCTGGGCTCGACTCACTGCCGCCGGGTTCTTTCCGATAAGATACGCATACTTTCACATCATTTGGGCACTTGAGCAGAAGATCGAACTGAACAACACGATGCATCTCTACGACAGGATACTTCCTGAGCTGCACATTCCGGCCGCTGCCCGTTGGATACGTGCTCTAGGCGAACAAATCTACGAAGATGTCGTCGAGGAAAACATGCAGAATGGCTACAAGGTCTCGGACTCACCTAAGATGATTCTAAACTACGATCACATGTGCAAGGCCCGCTGGGACTTCTGGCAGCAACCTTTCAGCGACTTGGAGAACGAAGAAGGAGACGCAGATGAGTTGACCAAGAAGGAGGCGAAAGCTGCGATCGAGCACATGGAAGTTGTTGTCAAGGATTGGGAAATGAAGCATCGAGGAGAGGTCGAGAGAGTCAGATCCTGAGGATTGCCTGTTTCCAGATTTGGAGATGTGGAAAGGTACAGTGGGAAGTTCGAAGCGGAGAGCCGGATTGCTGGCGAAGTGGATGATGAACAATACGATAAAGGCTTTGATATCGAAGCCATCGGGGGCCTAAGTACCAAGAAGTTTGTATTTGAAGGCAGGACATTAGCATAGTTACCAGAGACAGGAAGGCAGAGAGGAAGGATCAAAGCAAAACATTACCTGAACATGACACGAACACAAGTACACATTACTACAGTACGAGCGAGAGAGAGGAAAATCAGTGGCGAGGCATCATACTCTTCAAATCAGCCATTAGCATTCATGACATATATAGCATCATGTCCTTATCTGAAACAGAACAACCACATGATAACCGAAGGACAACAAACTTGTCTTCGTTCAGACATGCCGGGGCTCTCGAAACAAGTCATAAAACACAGCAAAAAGACAGATCATTTTCTGCCAACGCTTGCATCAACAAAGCAAGAAAACTCAGATAGTAGCATCAAGATGTACTCTCAACGGGTTTCTCAAGAGGAGGGTGCGAAGTCGATGACTTTCAACTCGCTGAAAGTGAGGGAAGCCACGTGTGTGCTGCCGTCCATGACATCCATATGTTGTTCCTCGGCAGTCGAGGCTTGATCGCTACTGCCGGCTTTGAGTGTAGGCTCATCTGCAGCTTGATCATCAGGCAAGTGCTGTTCGGCTCTGGCCTCGGGAACAATCTTTGTACGTTTCGCCTGGTCGGTAGAAGCGGCCGAGTCCCCTCTAGTCTCATTGTCTTTGCTTGAAGAAGCAGTGACACGCTTTCGTTTCTTGGTGATATGTGTTTGTGATTCGACGGTCGCGACATCAGCATCAGTGGAGGTTTTGCCTCTGCTCAGCCTCAGTATGATCTTTGGAGGAGCCGAAGGGCCGCTTGGGCCGGAGGACTCGGTGTCGAGGGTTCCTTCATTGGGGACGACAGAAACATTGGCCGAAACGTGGCCAGTGGTTGACGTAACAGCCTTGGGTACTGAAGGAGAGATGGTGTTGATGGCTTTGAATCCACTAGAAGGGGGCATGGTATCCGTCGAAAGAGGGCTAGGTGTAGGTGTACTCTCTAGCTCATTGACCCGATTTGCAGTAGAAGCAAGTTCAGTCGGCACTTTCATAAGCAGAGATTTCTTGAGTGCAGGACGACGTTTCTGCTGGGCTTCCAGCTGCTCTTGGTCGTGCTCACGCATCTGAAGCAGAGATTCGAAGGCTGGCAAATCCTCAATATTGCCATCTGCCAACTCAGCCTCCAGCCAATCGAAGAGACTGCGAAGCTCGCCTGTGGTCTTGTTGTTGCCCCCGTAACGATTTTCGAATGTGATGGCGAAGAGTACTGGTGTGTTGCTGGCTCTCTTGACGTCCGAGCTCTTGTCATCCAGGTCCTCAGCATCCACCTCTGCCGCTACATCCTGTCTCACGGCTCCCCCAATCTTCATCTTCACCTCAAATCTCTTGATCTTTTCCTGCATGGCTTTCGTCAACTGAACCGTGAAAAGGCAACCAGGACGCCATGTCTCGAGTCTGTCGATCAATTCTCGACAGAGAGGTAGCTGTATGGACGCCAAGTGTGGGTGGAGCTTGTGTTCGTAGCGCTGGTAGCATTTCCTGCATAGGAACACTCGCACGCTCTTGATAATTTGGTTCCATTCACGCTTGTTGTGGCCAAAGAAAGAGGAGACAACAGGACGTGCTGCAGATCTTGATGGAAGGTACTCCTGGAGGGTGGTACATGAATTGCCGCTCAAGAGATGCTCGGAACACTCAAAGTGCTTTGGTTTGCCTGCCCTGGATAGGGTGTTTGCACGCTCAGTCTCCCAGGTTCGTTTTGTGGAAGCGGATAGTTTCGAATAGCCTTGAGCCTTTCGATAAGTATCCTCGACGAGATCGCTGTCGCTCATGTACTCGTGGTCAACCTCGGCCGAGAATGGTGATGAGGAACCGATAACAGGTCCTCTACCGTCATCCGATATGACGATAACCGCAGCGGCAACGGGCGGTGCTGCGTGTGGAACAAAGCCTTGGCCGGGGTCTTCGAGTTTGACTGATTGAGTCAACGCAAGAGGTTGAGCGTGAGGTGAGGGGGCTTCATCATCGGTGTCTTCGTGACCGCTGTCAACAACTCCAGGAGCGTCCGATCTCTTTGTCTTCGTGGACTCGGAAATGGTTGGTTCATCAGGCAATAGGTGGCTGAATGTGTTTGGAGCATGAAACTGGACGAAGCGCAAATCCCGCGCAGATGGAGACAAAGACATCTTTGTACTGTACTGGAGTTCTCAAGTGATTGTGGATGTGTTAAACTAACAAGGCTGAATGGAAGTCAGGTATGTCGGGTTGTTTCAACAAGAGTGAAGTAGTAACGAGATGGAGGGTGAAGGACGGGAGGCAAGTTCATATAGTTCATGGGATAGAATCGTCATGTGCTGTTCGACGCATGTGCTGTTGTTGCCAGCCAGTTCAGCATAGAATCATGTAGCGTGATCTCTATTGGCGAGCATGCCAGCACAGCTACTCACAAGCTTGATCCGATAACCAGCTACATCGTGAACGCACATGCTTCTCGACAGGTCCATATCCAGATCGTATGATCTGACCATTATTCCCATGTGCTGGCCTGCTCTGAGAAAACAGTCACCGAGAGTGTTCATGCCTGTCTGTATCTCACTATCCGGAGATGGACTTTGCATGATGCAGCTTCGCATTCCGAGTCCAGATCATAGGCAAGATTATCAGCACAACATCCGAGATACGTGTTACGGTCAATCTGGATGTGTGTTGGATCTGCTGTGCAGCAAACGAACCGAGATCGATCCTACTTTTGCTTTTTGAGCAGAAAATCAAGCATGTATTTGTGCGAATGCGATTACTTGTAGACCCGAGAGTGTGACCCAGAGAGAGTGACAAACGACCCTTCTCAATGATTTTCAAGTTTCTGAGAGTCCTTCTAAACCACGTTTGTTACTACTGGCATGGAAATTTGCATCTCATCTGAGCCATGATATGAGTTCTGAAACTTTCCGCCAAGCAGAAGAAGCAATGGGTTTCTCTATCCGAGAAGTCATTGAAAATACGGTGAGAGATCAAGAAAGAGCGAGTAGATGATTGATGAAAGGAGAGTCTGTTGAGGAGCCGAGCGCAAGCCGTGGCGGCGTCGAAGCATTGAATGATATCTGTAGCCCCATGTACCAAGGCCTAGTAGCTGCTACTTTTCCATACCTTACTGTGACTTGTTCTCAGACCTCTCGGAGAACATGATGACGGCAGGATGTGAAGAGAGACGTCGTTGGTCGCTTCAAGTTGCCTTTCGAGGAAAGCGGAAACAATCCCGCGCAAGCTCTGGCGAACCGGGCAAGACATCATTGCGCATGTTGGCCGAAGAGAACTTATCAAGAGTAAATAGGCGTCTGGATCGTACTTGCACCTGAATACAAGGAGACACAAAGGTTCCACCGTATACTGCAGGGCTGAAGGTTGTCTCAAGTTCTTCCCAACATGGCTAATTTCAGCACTTCTCCTTATCAATTAGATCTCGGTGAATTGGGCTTTATCGAAGGACTGAATGTGGCCAGCAAGTCATCGTCAAACGTACTCTGCCACTACTTCGGAGGTATCCCATATGCTTTGCCTGCAGAACGGTTTCGGGCACCTCGACCTCTTCCTCTCTCACATCGCTACGGTACCAAAGACAAGCCTGTCAAATTCACTGGGCAAGTCGGAATATGTCCACAGCCAGGCTTTATCGGTTTGCCTAACCCTGATATCTGGAACGAAGACTGCCACCAACTCAACATCTGGATACCTTCTGGAGACCGACCTGCAGAAGGCTGGCCTGTATTCTTCTATCTGTTCGGTGGATGGCTTCAATTCGGAGTAAGACTTCTCAATGGTTTGCAGTCCTTGCTGAGAATAGCTGGACTGATATATTGATGATCACAGGATCCGAACATGGCTCCAGAGGCACTAGCGGAGCTGCTGAGCGAGACAGCCTTCAAGGCCATTATTGTCATGCCTGGTTACAGGGTCAACGCTTTCGGCTTTCTGGCAGGCAAAGAGCTAGAAGATGATGCAAGAGTGAATGGCGAGACATACTCAAACTTCGGCTTCTGGGACCAACGCACGGCTTTGGAGTGGGCTCACGATCGCATTGCTTCTTTCGGTGGTAACAAAGACAACATCACCGTCGCAGGATATTCGGCCGGTTCATATTCGACCTTCCAGCAGCTTGCCTATGACGTCTATCTTCCAGAAAGATCATCGATCATCAAGAGAGGTATCATATTCTTCTTTTCTATTGTATGTATCGTGCTGATAAGCTTGCAGTTTGCATGCTCTCAAATGGTCCAGGTCTCCAGCCTCGCTCTACCGAAAGCCGTCAGAAGCAATTCGATGAGCTCCTCGGTTGGCTCAATATTCCACTTTCGCTTAGTCCAGCAAAGAAGTTGTCTCGACTACGTGAGATTCCAGCTCGTCATTTAGTCGCTGTTCAGAGCAGCATGAAGTTCCATGAATTTCGCCCGGTCGCAGACGGCTCTTTTATCAACGACAACTTAATAAGCAGCATAAATGACGGTTCGTTCGCGAAACAGTTAAAAGATAGAGGTATCAAGATCATGAATGGAGAAGTTCGCGATGAGCATTACCTCTACGGAGTAAGTTCATCGCTCCAGATTCTCGTTGGAAGCTAATAGAATAAAGGCGTGGCGCACCCCTGACTGGAGTTACGATGCTGTTTACGAACGTCTTGTCGCGGGCTACCCAGAGTCCAAGGTCAAGAAGCTTATGGAACTTCGTGTACCAGACAAGAGACTACCTACATTCGCTGAAGACTGGCCTGACTTGTTCGGTCGTCTGTACGCCGATGTGCAAGTGCACGATCTTGAACGCGGATTTGCGAATCGCCTTTCTCAAGGCGGATTGACTGTGGGCAAGGATCTTCTTCGCTACCGCATCGAGTGGCGAGCAAAGTGTGCCGACAATATTGCTCCTCCAGAGTGGAAAGTCACACATTCTACGGATCGTGCCATCTGGTTCTGGGGCGCTGGCTTGGGCCAGGGCTTGACTGCAAAGGAAAAAGAGGTCCTCAAAGATTTGAATGCAGTCTTCGCACGTTTCGTAAAAGGAGAAGATGTGCAATGGAGTCAACAAGGCCCAAAGATGGTGTACAGACTCAATTCTGCAGGCCAGATGGACATGTGGGATGATGACAGATGGGAAAGAGGTCTCGAAGGCTGGGAAGCCATGAACGGGTGAATATTATGTTTCAGGATTGTTACCTTCCTGTGTGCTAAAGATTGTCATAATGTTACAATACACGACTCTCCCAGGACAATATGTGGTGTTGTAGTTGGCTATAAAAATGCACAGTTAGTTTTCAAATGGAGACACGACCACAGAGATATCTCAGATCAACGTTTCCTCAATGGACGCTACTCCTTTCTGCAAAGTATCGTGCATTTTGATAGCTATAGTGTGACATTATTCTGTACGTGAAGATGCCTCTGTCTGTCTCATACTGTCTCGTCAGTCTTGAGACCTGCATGTCTCACTTGCCGGACCCTCGGAGACACATCTCAGGGTGTAAGCATATACTTCAACTGCAATGACCGTCTTGGTGTTTCTGTATTGACCAGCTCATCGCCGCTGTACCGACCTTTCACTTGTCTCCCCGTTCCATTTCCGTCGGGCTCGTCGAACGTCGACCCGGCTCTCGTCTTTGCATTGTCTTCTCACTTGTCTTCCGTAATCGACGACACACTGTTCTGTCCTCAACCCTTCACTCGTGTGGACCTCTTCGTTCTCGGTATGCATTCAGCAAGATGCAAGTTATCCAATGTGGTGAGTTTTCGTGTTCTGCTTGGTCCACTCCTCAACCTTTGTCCAAGCCGAAATGCTGTGAATTGATGGACGCCCTCCGGTAGACATTGTACTGGCTACGGTAGAGGTGATAGAGGTCTCACTGGCTATGCTGGGTCTGCGTAAATCCTGATCGTTTGGAGGTGGTAGAGTTGCGGTGGATGTGATTTGAGAATAGGGGCTTGCTTCGCTTGCGCTGTATCTGTTGTCAGCGAGTGGCAACGACAGTACGAGTAGCAGACGACAGTACCGGCGATCGCATGTTTGCTTGTGTAGCTTCACCAGCTGGTTGAACTTGCCGACATCAACAGGGCCGAGTGTGGAAGTGTCGAGTTGATGAATCTCTGCAGTCTTTGCGATGCGCTCGCAATTAGTGCAAATTGCTTTCAAAGGTCTGATGCCAATATCCTGTGGCTCCCAACATGCTCCTGGTGTGCGCTCTGCGCGGGCACATCGGCCATTAGGTGCGACTACTCGGGGGCCATAGTGGCCACACAAGTGGTAGTACGGGGTGTGTACCAAACACATTGCGCCGCTGCGCGCGAGTGCTCAAGTGACTGACTGCACAAAGACTGAAGAAGCTGAACAAGTTCTCAAGGGAGCTGGGAAAGACTCAAAAACGTCTCGAACGTGTTGGAACAGTCATTTCTATCGCCAACCCACCACTGTCTCTCTCACGTGCGAGATGAGCTGCTCTTCGTCCCCGATACGCTGCCAGAGTTGCTGCTTCAGATATACCATCTCAATAACTCGCAAATACGGATTTTCATACGCGCACGTGGAGTGAACGGGGAAGCACGTTGTGGACATGAGAACATAATCGTGCGTGTTGGCCATACCGAAGAGTGTGTACCGACACGTGCACTTATGGCATCTTTCTGATGAAGGGGCAGGTGGTGGAATATAAGGAGATATCTCTGTTTGCTATGCATACTTACTAAATCTGCGTAAATTCTTTTGGAAACGTGTTATAGGTGCGAGGACACAGCATTGAAACAAATTTCTGTCTCATCACAACAGCCACTTCAGGACATGCTGTGTTGCATGGACATATTGTAGGCGTTCATTGACAATCCTACCCTCAGCTTAGGGTGTATTCACATCCGGTATGGCAATCTCCTCGAAGTCTCAGGTTCTGTGTTGTGTTTGCTGCTTCCTATCAATGTGTCCTTGCTGCACATCGGCCTCATGCCGTGGTGCTGGCGAACGGCAAATGGTTTCTGCGAAATGCTCCGTGGTAGACGGCGGTGCCAGCCAAGGCAAAGTGCTGAGCGCGGCCGAAACGTCGACACAGATGTCTTTTGCAAGATCAATGGACAAATCGAGCTGCGCTTTCCGGGGACGATTTCATCTCGTAATGCTGTGATCCGGAACGCTTTGCTTCTTTGCGTAAACCAAGCTAGAAGGGACTTCTTGCCCAATAGGACATGACCGGTATACCTGAAGTGTGAAGTTCGAGATGGAGTCTTGCAATACAGTGTGCGATGTCGTAGTTCTGATAAATCTCTCGTAATAGGACGTCAGCCCAGCAAAGTATGCATCCGCTTTCTTCCTGAACTTTGAGAAAATCAAGATCGCGGACGGAAGGAAGACCGTCGTTGGATGAGCAATAATCAACCTTCTCGAGTTTCTCGAACGTTGCTGAGTGTGCTGGACCTGGCTTGTAGGAGACAAACGCGGCAACATGTCGAGAGGCGCAGAAGGGCTTGACAACTCCAGGATTTAGCTCGGCTGTTTCCGTGACAGTCTGCCACAACTCCGAGGATACGTGATGCTCGGCGCCCTGTATAAATCACGCTTTTACTTGAGAAGAACGTCGTGGCCGCGGCTCTTGTGCGGTTTGCGTTAATTATGTTTGCTTTTATATGCTCATGACTCAATGTCACGGGCAAACAGACAGGCAGGGATACGGAAACCGAGGGTTGAGTAACATTTTGCTCCATTTCAGCCAATGCGCATACCACCGTTGAGGTCCTGTTTCAAGAGGCCAACAGAGAGTCGACGAACGAGTCGGAGTTTCAAGAAGCCTGTCAATATCGCCCCGAGAGCGGCGTTATGAGGAAGGGCAGACGGGAAACTCAGACGGCAAACTTGACAAACACCCCGTGCTCGGGCAACGGCGGGCGCACTGTTACACGGGGATCAGTGTCATTGTAATCAAATCGTGCGCGAGCCCATTGGTCGCGATAAGCACAATTGATTAGGCCCGGCTTCAAGCCCACATACGTTGTGCGGCGAAGTGGTCCAACAACGAAAGCAAAGGATAGGGCGCGATAGAGGCGTCGCGATTCTCTTTGACTCTACAGACAAAGGAGCACGCTTTTCTTTGTTGAACCTTGACAGAGATGTTCTTCGATACAGTTCCAGGCCGGCGTTGTTCAACAAGACCCTGGAGACAGAGTTGAGGACCGGGCTTCCAGAATTCCTTGGGTTCAACAAGGCACGAACCTCAGCGCCGGGTTTCCGCTACAAAAAGGCGGAAGAAGTTTATTGGATGGATCAAGTCTGGGGATCGGTGACAAGGTGCAAGCCACTATCTCCAGCATTTGTGCCGGTAATCCTTCTGCGGCACGAAACACCAAGCTGCGAGACGAACGAGGCTACGAAGGAGCAAGTCGCAAGGCGCAAGGAAGATACGAACAAAGACAACAATGCTGCAGTGGCATGGACGCAACAGACAAAGGATAGAATCGAAAACATGATGAAAATAGACACAGCATCGAATCAACGATAAGGGTCCCAGCCTTTTAGGCCGGTCATAAGCGAAAAGCCGAGGGATAGGTCTTGGAGACATACGTAGTCGACGGGCTTTTTAGGAGATCGAAACAGTCAGGAGGCTCAGAACGGCCGGTGGATGTCGTACATGTGTGAATGGAGACGAATCGGCAGCAGCACGGCAGAGACAGCACCAGGATTGAGCAGCGATTGGGAAGTGTGAGCGTGTGGAATTCGAGGGGTGTGAGGGGTGTGAGGGGTATCAATAAAGACTGATATGGCATTGTTAGTGGTTCGGCGGATGGCGTCGTCGGCGCGGCAGGTGCGAGCGGGCGGCTGAATGAAGTACCTGTTTGGCAGGGACTCTTATCGCAGGCCGAGCTCGCGTGGTCGACACCCAAAGCTGCTCGCTCTTGTGTTTCCTGCTTCAAATAACTTCCCCAGCCTTTGTCCTTGCTCCGACCTTTGCTTTCACTCTCCAATCCCATCCCATATCCTTCCTCGATCCATTCGCTAGCCGTCTGTCCCCAGCAGCGTGCATCTATCCTTCTTGTCTCCATCTTAATCGACTTCCCAAGTCAACACACACATCCACAACCGTCATCATGGTGAGTCACTGCCAAACAAGCCCTTCTGCACGCATCCAACAGCCACTGACCTCTGCGCGCAGCCGGATTCAGCATACATCTCCAACACTTTGACTGTGAGGACATCTCAGAAGAAGCACAGCAATGTGCTCTTCGAGAGCTTCGCTGACCACTACCACAGCTCAAAAAGTACCTGAGCCTTGAGCAGTCGCCCAAGCGTATCATTGCTGAGTACATCTGGATCGATGGCTCCAATGGCCTGAGATCCAAGTGCAAGGTCAGTCACACAAACAGAAAGTCGCGCGCTCGTGCGGATCAACACCCTGCCAACACGGCCTGCATCCAAAAACCGCGCACCGCGAGCGACTTTCGGTATATGTCTCATGCAAGATTTGTACTGACAAGGATTGCAGACCGTTGACCGCTCCGACGAGCAAGTCGCCAAGGGTCGTGTTGGTCTCGATGAGCTGCCAGAATGGAACTTTGATGGTTCGTCAACAGGCCAAGCCCCTGGCAATAACTCGGATGTCTACCTCCGCCCCGTTGCCGTCTTCGACGACCCTTTCCGCGGCAAGCCCAACGTCCTCGTCATGTGCGAGACCTGGATGTCTGACGGCAAACCCAATGCCTTCAACTTCCGTCACGACGCTGCTCTCCTACTGGAGGCCAACGCCAAGGAAGGTTTCTGGTTCGGTCTTGAGCAGGAGTACACCCTCCTCGATGTCGATGGCTGGCCGTTCGGCTGGCCCAAGAACGGATTCCCCGCTCCCCAGGGTCCCTACTACTGCGGTGTCGGTACTGGAAAAGTCTTCTGCCGCGATCTCGTCGAGGCTCACTACATGGCCTGCTTCTACGCCGGTATCAACATCTCTGGTACCAACGCCGAGGTCATGCCCGCCCAGTGGGAGTACCAAGTCGGTCCCTGCACCGGTATCAACCGTAAGTCGTATCTGCTGCCATGAAGCACATGTATTCAAGACTGACATTGCTATGTAGTTGGTGACGAGCTCTGGATGTCCCGTTTCATCCTCCACCGTGTTGCCGAAGACTTTGGTGTCAAGGTTACGCTCGCCTCCAAGCCCATCCCCGGTGACTGGAACGGTGCTGGTCTTCACAGCAACGTCTCGACAGAGGCTATGCGTCAAGATGGCGGCATGAAGGTGATTGAAGAGGCCATGGAGAAGCTGGCCAAGCGTCACAAGGAGCACATGGATGTGTACGGTGAGGACAACGCCCTCCGTATGACAGGCAAGCACGAGACAGCATCGATGGATAAGTTCACTTGGGGTGTCGCCGACCGCGGATCAAGTGTCCGTGTCAACCGTGCCGTGGCCGAGCAGGGCAAGGGCTACTTCGAGGACCGCAGACCGGCCTCGAGTGCCGACCCTTACCAGATCACTGGTATCATTGTCGAGACGCTCTGTGGCAAGGTCGAGGGTGCCAACGTTCACAAGACAGCCATGAAGGCCGAGAACGTTGAGCTCGAAATGGTTGTGCCCATTTCCAAGCCCTAAATGGGGTATTTCACGCGACCACGGCAAGCAAAACAAACCCGGACAGACGGAAGACGGAGAGCAGAGAATTGGATGGCGATAATTTTATACAGCAAGGGGAGAATGGAAGGCAGGTGTGCTTCTTGCACGCGGGATCTGTTAGACCCGCAGTACCTTTTAGTTTTTTGTTGATTGTAGCGAATTGCATATTTCATCCGAACATCAAGGTCATTGCCAAGTGAGAGCTAGATGAAGATGGAGGCGGCGGTGTGGGTACGTGGTGCAAGCATGGAGCAGATGGGGGATGGCGCAAGAAGCGGGTAGATACGGAGAGCAAGGGCGGAGACGGGAATAATCATGAGTTGGCTAAAGTGGTTGCATGCATGTGACGGGCACGATATCCGCTGTGGCTGCAGCTGCGAGCTAGAGTACAAACGTCGCCGGCAGCTGGTATAGTCGGTAGAAAGGTGGTCGGCGATCAGAGAATGGTGCGTGTCAAGGCAGACACAAAGGACACAAGGCGAAGGAAAGCGCCATGACGACGCCGAAGGCGAGCAGCGCGAGCCTGCTCAGCAAACATTCGCAGCTCCAACTCCCAAACAGCAACCCTGCCCACGCCAACACACTCACTCCTCGCAGCGTACCTTTGACGGCGAACAAAGCCGGCCCCATCACCACGGCCCAACCACAGCATGCCTCGACTTCTAAACCCATCGGCGCTATCGCCATGACCAGCAGCTTGAGCCAGACGTCCAATTCCAGCATCCAAGCACTGTCAGCCATGTCTAACAATCTGCTGGCCGCCTCGCCGAACAACAATCTGCTCGCCTTTGCTTCGCCCGCTGCCCTTGCTGGCCTCGACATGAGCACCCCGTCTGCTCTGCTCGATGCCGCTGCCACTTCACAGCCCATGAACTTGAGTCTGTCCGACCTGGGCATCTCGTCCCACAAACCCAACCAAGACGAAGAACGCAGGCTGAAGCTGCACACACTTCTCACAAAACTCCTGGGTCCTCAGAACCATCGGCGCTTTGGCAGAGTCAGTGAAGAGGGCGTGCGCAGAGTCGGACGGTGGGCAGGACTGGATGTCGAGGTCGAGGCCAAGAGAGAAGCGCGCAAATTCGAGGGCAACAGACCTGTCGCCGTAGCAGGCAAGAACAACGTCTTGATTGACTTCCAGTTCAAAGACAACCTCCCGACCCACATCGACCTCGCCTTCTCCAGTCAAGACCAGGCTGTCACCGCTCATCAACCTGCCGCCGCGAGCGTTTTACTCCAAGACCTGACACCCCCACCTGGCGTCTCTGCCATCAACACCAAACTCGACCGCTTCGCTGCGAATCTGGAAACTCTGGCCAGATTGGACAAACTCAGCGTTTACGATCAGCTCAATTGCTTCGAAGCAATCACCGGTGTCTATGAAAGTCTGAAAAGGCTTTACGAACACGAAAAACAGGCAGCCCGCACCATCGTCCAAGCCAAGCGTGGACATTCTGAACTGAGGGCTGAGCGACATGTCTTGTGCAAAAGAAGTGGTCATCCGCAGATGCATGCGCGCAGAAAGATTGGCTTGAGTCTGGACTACTGGATGGAAAAGAGCAACGTATATCCATCGCATTCGCCAGAAACTGCAAAAGACGCATCCGCCATGGACATCGATTCCAAGCCTTCAGAGACACCACGAAAAGCAAACGAGGGTACCGTTTTTGCACTTGACATCACAGCCGAAGCCGGAACTCCCGACCCGTACTCCTCTATCCGCGTCTCATCTTCCTGGATCGCAGACCGTATCCTCAAGTCGGCCGAAGAGACAACCGACCCCACTGACCTGCTCTCTGGTACGCAAAGTATCGACTGGCAAGACCCGGCCCCCACATACCTCTCCGACAATAATCAAAGCAACAGCGATGCTATGGCTATAGACAACAATACCAACAGAGGCGCTCAAAAGCTGCCCGCCGTACGCTTCGTAGCAAGACTCAATCCACCACTCGCTATGCCTTGGACAGCTGCCGCCGCCATCCTCCAATCTGTCGGTGCCGCAAGCGTCATGTCCGACATACCAGACATGCAACGTACCTACGAAGGTTCACTCCTCCAGAAACCATCTGATGTGCCACTGCTCAACAAACCCTTGCAATCTTCTGGTCCCGCCGCCTCAACCACTACAAATGTGCTCACACCTGATGGTGTGAGCGTGCAGCACAAGAATGCACTTTATGTGCCCAAACAGGACTTTGGCTATGTGCTGACGTCCATTCCATTCGCACATCCCCGTCAAGTGGTTGCGTTGTTGCCTGTATTGAGGCAATGGGCTTACCTGGGAAGCTTACTCAAAGGTACCTTTGTCAACGAGGGAAGCAGCCCTACACCTCCGAAAGATGAACCTTCATTCTCACTGGCCGATTTGCTCAGCGGGACCAACATCCACACAGGAAATGCCGTGGCAGTTGACATTTCGTTGTCCACACAGCCCTCACCAACCTTGGAATTCGTGTTTCCGGTTAGCGGCCTTGAAGGCGGACTGGCGAGTCTTGGTGCCAGCGTCTCTGCCGATGGACACGTGGTTGTCTTGTCGCAGAATGTGGCCAAAGGCAGTCAAGAAGAGCAAGAAAAGGCAGCGCAGAAGATGGCCAAGGCTCTGGAGCTCGTAGGCGACATTGGCGTCTGGGTTGAGTGGATCAGAAAAGTTTACGGAGGAGCATGAAAAAAAAAAAAAAGAAATGGTGGTAAACATTTGATACATACCCCTTCTTCGATCAGTTGAAAGAAAAAAAACAATATTAATATTCTTACTCGAATCCGTGTATCAATGATCAAAGTCTATAGATAGCTCTATCGATAGAAAGGGGCCTTTTATAGAACATTGTGCTAATTTATAGAGAACCATGTGCTCAATGTCAACGAGCAGCCCCCTGTTTTCCCGGTCAGCACATAAGAGTGCTATAGTATACTATAAAAACCACACAGTTGTTTACTCAATTCAGACGTGTGGGCATAGAAGCAGGCCTCGAGATAACAGCTCTCCTGGGCACAACACTTTGTTCTAGATACTATCATGCACTTCTATAGTTATAGTATAACAGTTTTCTTCAGCAGACGGAGGACGAAGAAGAGGCAGGGTATGGCAGGGGGGAATTGGAATAGACCAACATGTTCTCTACAATTTAGCATGTGTTCTCTTAAGAGGGCCCTATTACTTTTACGCAGAGAAAAGTATGTACAAAAAGAGTTTGCTTCTTCTCTACCGTAGAGAAGGGGGGAAAAAACGAAAGATACTATCTACTCGTAACGGTAGCAGTAACCCTCGGCAAAAGTATCCATCAACTCGCGGAAGATACGGTCCTCGGCAACGAACCCAAAGGGTATTACATCGTCCAAGGTCATCTCAGCGCTGGGAGGATTGTTGCCCAGTGTCGAAGTTCCCTTGATGATGAATTGACGACGGTAGATGTCCAGATTTTGCCAAGTGGTCCAGACGTTATCAATCATGCCATGGTGAAGGAAGAAAAGAGGGTCGGCAGGTGAAGAGTGGAAGTCGGCGGCAGCTCCTCCAATGGACCAATGTCCAGAACCGTGGACGCCAAAGGCGTCTCCAGCGGCATAGCCTTGCATTCTGTCTTGGAAGTCTTCGAGGTAGATGCTTTCGAGGACGAGCTCGGTAACGTTGGAGAAGGTGTTGTAGCGCTCGCTGAAGAAGGAGTTGAAGTCGCGTTCCAAGCAGCGAGGGTTGTACTCATAATTGCTCTTGACGTTCTTGGTATTGGGGAGGTCCAAGGGGCCAAGGTTGAGGGTGATGTCGGAGAAGGGGCCGCTCTGGACGCAACCACCGCCAGTGCCGGGAGGCATGTTGACGCCTTGAGTGTAGAGGTAGGTGTCGCTGCGGTTGGGGATGTATTTGCCATTGGAGCCCATGCTATACTCGTCGCCGGTGAAGAGGGGTGAGTCTTGGGGTGCAGAGGCGTCCTTGGCCCAGTTCCAGTAGGGAAGGGTACCGGTATAGCCGCAGAGATTCTTCAAGTCTTGCTCGTAGTGCTTGATGTAGTGTCTGTGCCATGCAAGGAAATCGGCCGTCGCATGAATTTTTAGGGTCATGTTTATATGTGTGGCGACATACTCGTCGTGACGAGACTTGATGCCGGGATAGTTGGCAGCCTGGTCCTTGGGCATGCGCTGGGGAGGTGTGTTCATGAGGCATGTTGCGGCATCGGTGAAGGACTTGCGATCCTCCTTGGACATGTCCCTAAACTCTCTTCTAACATCCATGGTTCCCCACTGGCAAGGAGAGTTCTGGCGTGTGCCCAGGTTGTACAATTGGTTGTCCCTGGCGATCTGAGTGACCTCTTCCCAAGCAGTGCCGTTGTTGATCTCGGATTGCGTCCATTGGTTAATGCTGGGTGCCTGGGCAGATGCCAATGCACTGATGGAAGCAAGAGCGGCGACAGAGATTCTGAAATGCATCTTTGCTGTTCTTTGTGGTGTAGTATTGGTAAGTACAATAGCGAATGTGGTGAATCAGACTTCGAGCAAACGAATGCGACGAATGATCAACAGAGACAGCGAGTGTGGTGGATGTTGAGAGCCGAAGAAGTGAATCGAGCAGTCGGAGGGCTTACCTATTATATACGTGAGGCTAGTCACCTGTTGCTCTTCTCTATTCGGCGCAGATGACGATCATTGAGGGCTGGTGGCCCACTTTCAGAGACGTCCTTCCCTGCTGCTGCAGAAAAGCATGCATCGCAGAGTGCTCTCTCGCAACCCAGCAGCGAAAAAGGCCCGCCTTCTGGAAAGAGCGGCCCACGAAGCTGCAGCTCACGGACCAAATGGTGGTTTGAAAAAGATTCTTGCTGCAGTACTAGTGATCGTGGTCGGCCCACGGATGATGTGAAAGGCCCAATCCTCGACCGAGCAAAGTGGTATTTCAGGCGTGTGCATTGAATCGCTAGAGAGCGCAATTGTTCTGGTATAGGACCACGAAAATAGTGATCTCTATCTCTGACAGTGGCATGGTACCTGGCGATCAATCTGCTAGCGGGATAGTAGTCGTCTCTGCCCTGCTTTCCTAGCCAAGCCATCAGTATCTGAGGGCACCCTGCTCCTGTCTTTCATTGTGATCGTCTCTCTCCCAGAGAAGGAAGTAGTGCTTCTGAGATCGGCTTGAAGACGGTGAGCAGAACAGGTTGTTTTGGGCGCTCAACATCGAGAGAAGTGACAGTGTCTTGTTTCATCTCCCCGTCGTGTGGGGTCCTGCAACGGGGCCTGGCTGCCGAGCCGCGCCTTCGCGCTTGCGAATCTCTGCTCCAAATCCCGCGAACATCAGATTGGCTGCCTGTTTCGTCGAGCTTAGGCCTGAGCCGCCTGTTCCTGGTTGCCCCTCTTCTTGATGCTTGCCATATCTGCAAGAAGAAGGTATCTGCCGCGAGCGTTCGAGACCAGTCCTCTGACCAGGGTCATTGTATATCTCTTCCCGAAGATACTCAAGATGGATTCAACATCTCGTTCAAGGCCTGCGAGCAGAACTGCAGTTGATTCTCAGGCCAAGGAAGTCAGAAACCAGAGCTGAACGGTCAAGTCAAGTCGCATGCATGCTGTAATGCAATATGCGGCACATTGTCCAGATCTTTGCTCTTGACTTGGGCAGTTCGACACGTTAATCTGCCCTTGCACAGATGAAGATGTTTTCTGGAAGGAGCACACGACTCATGCCCAGGCTCGACTTGTAGGTCATCACCTTCTTTTGTTCCACGCGCATCAAGGTGTAAGCCATGTGGTGGATCGCATGCGTGAGTCTTTCCCAAACGATGCACTTGCAGGACGCCAAAGCAGAGCGAATGCAACTCAATCTCCACGTTCCTGAATCCGGTTTCCTTCTGGGAGATATCCTGCACGACACCGAAACCAGTCGAGCTTGGGACATGGGTTCAAGATTATGCATGAAGCTCTTTCCACTGGTATGGCTAAAGCACAAACTTGTCGCCGCCTATTAGTTGCGGATAGTGCCCTTGCCATGTGGTTCTCCAGAAAAGAGTGTCGTCGTTTCTCTCTCTCTCTCTCTCTCTCTCTCTCTCTC
>JALPCE010000288.1:0-30377 GCA_026538705.1 Aureobasidium sp. GC_Fusr_1 | reverse complement strand
CGTTGTACGGATCATTGCTATAAAGAGGTGTTACTGTAGATCTTGCCCCGCTTTGAAGCTTAAAAATAATAAGCAAAGCACGACATCTCATCACCTTGGAAAGACGATTTGTTTGCGAGAGGAAGGAACAATTGGAATAAGAAACGTTTTGCAAGTATTTGTTTTCATTTCTCATCTGGCCATCAAGACCGAGTAGCCACTTTACGTGGATGCGTGGGAGAATGCTAGACTAGTTTTACAGTAAAATTCGGAGGCATTGGTATCATTGATCATTGAAGCGGGTTCAAGGAAAAGAGAAAGCGAAGAAGCTTAGGCAGAGCCGCCCTGAGCAGGGGTAGCATCGGCATCATTGTTGGGCTTGAAGGTGCTGGAGAAGGTCAGTACGCATTGCGAGAGATGAGCAATTGAGAAGAACTTACTGCTCAGGAGGAGCGGTGCCAGCAGGAAGGGTCTGGGCGTGGAACTCGGGAGCAGCGTCGTTGCCGACGAGCTTTCCAGGCTGGTGGCCAGTCTTGGTTAGAGGCTCGTCTCTGGGAGCAGAGGCGTGGAAGCCGTTGGGGTCGGAGTTGGAAGCAGCTTCAGCGTTGCGGGATGCCATTTTGATTGATGTGAAGGTGAATTGGTTTGATTGAGTGGGTTGAAAGTGTCGTGTGACTTGAGTTGCAAGGATTGATGAGAGAAGAAAGTGTTCCTGTGTCGAGCTCAAGCTCTTTTGAATAGAGCTACGAGAGCTCCAACAGCTCCTGCGTCACTGAGCGTCATGCATGCATGTGAGTCGCTCCTTCCAAATCTGAAAGTCTAAAGGTCGAGTGATGACATTTCCCCACACTATCCTCTCACTACTCCTTCACTGCTCTTCTGATCTCTTCTACGATCGTGTTCTCAGCTCGATGGAATGGATCTATCCCGATTATTAGGTAATATGCCGTTTGTATCGCGATTCGCAGTTGCAATGTCGACTGCTGGTTGCGGCCTTGTCACGGCGACTCTGCATGTCTCCGCCTTAGAACAACTACTAGAAGTCGTTTTATCAATGCTCCTTTCTCCAACACTTCAGCTTGAGAGTGGTCCTCTTTCTGCATCATGTAATGCTGGCCTTTCTGGCAAGAGAATTCTGAGCCTGGAGCGAAGGAGCTTTCGAATGTCAAATCAAGCTGATTGCTTTCGATTAGATAAGCATGAAGAAGGAGTCTTTCATATTGGGCTTTCGGTTGTTGCAGTACAGGTAAGAGCGACCGTGTTTGTTGGACAAACAAAATCATGGTAGACGAAGGTATCTGCGGCAAAGTGAAGGTTGTCCAAACGGCTTGTCGGGTAACTGCATATGTTTGACTACTCTGAAATTCTGCTGGGAAGTGAAAGTAGGTTGCGAGTTCGTCTTCCACTCGTTCAATTTTCCGTCCATTGTTATCGTCGTATGCGCTCTCTTTGCGCTTTACACAATCTTCTCACCTCATCCACAAACACCACCATAATTCAATACCAACCATCTCATTCTCATCCTCCATCGACTATCCTACTGGTGGAGAGTCATCATCACCACCATCCAATACCACACATCCCAAGTTGTCCCGGTTACGCGCACCATATATAACATGGCGCCTGCTTACATCGAGTCGCACGCGTCTTCGAAGACCCCCAACACCTACATCCCGCCCCGGGAGCGCCTGGATCTGGCCATGTCAAAGGATGTACTCAAGAAGGCACCTGTCTTTACCTGCGCGCACCTAAACTATCTGGAGTGCCGCGGCGAAACCGTCTTTGTCGACGACAGATCGGTAAACCTGTTGATGAATGCACTGCGTCTGCACTGGAAGGTCAAGGGAAATACTCTCGAGAGCCCTTGTGACCAAGGCGGAGATCTCTATGAGCTCCTCATGTTGGAAGTTGACGGTCAACAGATTATGAGCAACCTCTTTACCAAGGAGGCACTCTACTATCTTCTGGGACGCGAGTTTCCCGACAGCATGATGATTCTGGCTGCTATCACTCACGATATCTACCTCGCTCAGTGGCGTATCTGGGGCAACGAACAGAACCAAAAGCACAAGCAACAAAACCAGTATGCTCTGATCATCGCTCACGCCCAGGCCACTTCCAACCAACTGAGCAACAATGTGCTTGCATTCAGAGGAAAGATCGCCCCTGAGCTGAGAAAGTGGGCCGAGAAGACAGTCGCTGAGCATCTTATGGCGATTGTAACACCTGGACATCTGCCACCCCCCTTTACAAGCAGCAACAAACCCTTTTTACCGGCCAACGACTCGGCTACAGACCCCTTGAGTCCCAACACTACTCGTCCTGGCCATCACAGCAATGGCAGCAAGGTCAGCCATGCATACGAACAGGGAGGTCCCTACAACCGCCACTACGAGGGACCATTCCGCCCTGCCACCAAGCGCAAGTCTCCTAGCTCTGGCTCAAATGACCGTGCCTCGCCTTCCATTAAAAGAGCGAAAACCAAGAACGAGCGTGCTGGTTACTCCAGGACTCACGACCTATACCGACCTTCTGGCCCCAAGCGTCCTACCTACCACAATGGCCATGGCAGATTGAATGCTCGTGATCTTCACACCCTCTCTTCCGCCGACATGTACGCTCATGCCGACCGGCACAAGCAGATTTCTCATGCCACGACTCATGGAGAACGTCACAGAGCAAAACTCCATAAAGTACAGACAAAACTCGATGCAGCCCAGCAGAAGTCTGGTGGCATCGCCTGCATTGACTTTGCTATCTCTGACTCTCATTCAAACCCCAACGGCTGTCAGGAGCACGGAACGCCGGTCTTCGAAGGTCCTTCATACGCCGACTATCTCCGCAAGAGAGAACACGATGCCGAGCCCTCTCTGCCTATCAACAAGGCTCTCACAGCTAGCCATGTTCGAAACAAGAGCGACGTCGGTTCAGAAGAGGGCGAGATCTATGAACGATCAGGTTCCAATAAAAGTGCTCTCACGCCGATCTCTTGAACGAGGCGTGCATTGCTCAAGTTCTGGTATGACAATCAGAGCATGCCTGAAGCAATTCATCAGCACGTCGTTGTTGGTTGAGACAAATACCTTTTCTTATCCCCTTGTTTCTTGCTTCCATACCCCTTCGGTTTCTGCTTTGATACCCCCTTATTTTCAGCCTTTCTTTCCTTGGTTATACGCATGGCCCCTATTCCCAGTCTCTCTTTTCCTTGGGCGAGCACAAGCAATACAGTAGAAGAGAGTGCAGCGACAGAGGAACGAAGAAGATAATTATAAACGCCATGTAATCGCTCTACTGGTAAACATGCTATGCCCAAAAGAAAAAAAACGCCGCGCTCGCTATAAAAGAGTGAGATGTAATGAACCGCCCAATGCCCAGAAAAACAAAACTCCAAACCCAAAAGACGCTAAATGCTATGATCATATACATGCAACACAATGTTCGTACACGTTAGATCCTCGTCTCATACATACCTTTGTATGCTCTTTTCCTTTCAAATCGTGGTTAGTATGTTCATCCCTTATGCCAACAATCTTTGCTGCTCGTTGGCTTCAACTTCCTGCTCTTCCTCGTCTTGAACAACGATATGCACAATCTCCTGTCTGTGTTCCTCAGGAGGCATGAAACGGCAGGGAGCACGAGCACGCACTTGATGCCATTCACTGCTCTTCTTGCGGTTGATGAAGAAGACCTGAATGGCACCGATGACGGCAACAGCGCCACTGACCCACCACGCCAAAGCCGTAAAATCGATATCAATACCGATGCCGTAGAGGATACCTGCAATGGGGGAAGCGAGCGTGCGGCAGGCGGCGCCAGTGCTGGCAGCCAAACCGTTGATCTTACCCAGACATGAGGGTGCGGGAGAAGCTTCCTTGAGCAGGATGAGCATGACAGGATAAACGAGAATGGCAAAGATGTTGCGGATGGTGAGGCAAGCGTAAATGCCTGGGTACAGCCACTCTTCGGGGAGAAGCACCAGGTAAGGTACCACAATGTAAGCGAGAGGGTGCAAGACGGTGGTGACGATGAACAGCTTCCAAACACCCAGCCAAGCTGCCGCCAGAGGAAACACAATGGCTTGGACGCCCAATGCAATGATGCCGTTCACAGACATGACGACGCCTACATCTTGAATTGTCAATCCGAGACCGCCCGCCATTGAACTTAGCTTGTTTCCGTGGACTCTGCTCTCCACGCGCGAGTCCTGGAAAAAGATGGGCAGGAGATGATCATAGGACATGCTGTGGTACGTGAAAATGCCGAGGGCCATGATCAACATGACAACACGCTTGGTAAAGACAACTTGGTCCTGAGGTTCTGCTTCCTTTGGCGCGTCTGTTCCGTCAGGCAAGACGTTCCACTCCTGATCTTGGACGACCTTGTTGAAGGTGCCGTAAGATTCGCTGTGCAAGTCGACCGCAGCTGTGAATGTTCCAGCCTGAGCGGCCAAAAGTGGAGTTTCGGCTTCAGTGTGCTGGAGATCATCTTCCGTACTCCAGGGTTGCATGTCAGGGTGAGTCTCCTCGAGGAAGAAGAATCCGCAGATGATTGAAAACAGCATCAAAGCCGAACAGATGAGGTTGGGAAGCAGATAGGGGAACTTGGCGAAGATTCCGTGGGGAGAAAAGACCTCGGGGAAGTTTTCCGCTGGAGCTGAGAAGATTCCACCGATTGAAGGACCAATGATGGTGCCAATGGACCAGACGAAGGGCATGACCGAGTATGCGCGAGGTTCGTGCTTGGGGTTGACAGTAAGCTCTCCGACCATTGTCTGAATGACTCCAATGTTTCCGTTGAGAAAGCCTCCAATCGCTCTTCCCGCAAGAGCCATCCAGAAGTTAGTGGAAACGCCGACCAAAAGAAGGGAAAGCATAGTGCCTGCACTTCCCAAGAGCAAAACAGGCTTGCGCCCGATGCGGTCTGAAAGACCTCCCCAGTACCTGCGAAGATGTTAGCTTTGCGACAGAAAAGTCATTTCAGCTACTGAATACTCACATTCCTGTCAGAGATTCAGCAAGAGCAAAGGCTGAGATCAGCAAGCCGGCATAAAAGGACGCATTTGCGCGATCAGTTACATTAAAGTCGAGCACGAGTTTCCAGGCATAGGGAAAGATGGAGGTAAGAGCAATCGGCTCGGCGACTCGAACGAGTGCTGCGAGAATGTTAGACTTGCCTTACCGAGGCGAAAACAACAACAAACTTACCCAAGAAGAAGAGCTGAGAAGTGGGAAATTTGTTGAAATCCCGGCGCTGTCTCTGAGGAGGAGACATGAGGTCGGGGGATTGTTTCACGGGTGTTGTAGAGGCTTCAAACAGAATGCTAGGCTTATTGAAAAGGTAGTACTCTGATCTGAGGTGCACGTTCGCCAGTCGATCCTCAAGTAGCAGCAGACTGTGTGATAATGGTGTCGCTGACGAAGATTTGGAGAAAGGCGACAAGGGGAGAGATGTTGGCAAAGGAGAAAGATCTTTTGTATGTAGCGCTACCGACTCGAGTCGAGGACAAAAACCTCTGATTGGCTCGACGAGTGCACTATCTTCGGACAGAAGCGGCGCCGCTAAAAAGGGCACCAGGAAAGCAGCGATTTCGCCTCAAGGAGGCATGGTTTTGCGGAGGCGAGGTTTCCGTTACTTGATGCTTCATTTCCATTACCCGGCCAGCCTCATCGATCGGGAGATTTTCAAATCCTCGATTGATTCAACAACTTCATCTTGAGGCATCGCAGTGGTTACACCGAGGTACATTACCGTGTGCAAGTCTCGATGTTTCTTCTGATGTGAGCGAATTATTGTGGCATGCAGCATTGATGGTCGCAAATCGTTAGAGATGGACGGGAATGGGCGTTGAGCGCGTCTTGTGATTGATCGGCTCATTCCCAGACTTGGGATAGCTCGGGCGCGGTTATGTGGACGCGGGGAACGTGAAGCTGGTTGTGTCGCGTGAGTGGTTGAAATGGCCACCAATACGCTCACTCTGTGTCTCCTCACAGTTCGAGATGGTTCTGCAGTTAGTCTCTCTTGACCGACACGTATCGCCTGACAGCAACATTGTCTGCTATGTCTAGTTGTAAGAAGATGGTTTCTGTATCGGTAATTAGACCCAATATTTTCTCAGCTCTGCGAACTTGTGGACGGCAGAGGGCCAGCCCGGCGCAGGGTTGACCGTTTGCTGATTGTAACAACAAACACGAATCTCACCGTAGAAAAAGGCTGTTGAGAACAGCCGGATTGTGGAGCCATGGCGATTCGTCTGCCGAGGAAAAGGATAGATATATGACTCGATGATATGTTTCGATAGTGTGTTTCGAAGATGAAGATGATATGGCTATGGGAGATGGAGCAGCTGGTTCTGAAGATGAGATGCAGGTGGTGAAGATGATCACGGATGGTGTGCGTCTTGAAGTCGACTTGTGTTATTTCTATCCAACATTCAATCGATATGCAGAACGCACGGAAGGGAAGAGCGTATGGAACGAGATATGAGCAGCTAGTTGTCAAGACCGAAGCGGTTTATAGACGTTTATCAAGCAAAGGCCATCGTTAGAGCGGTTAAGAATGAACATCGATATTACTTGACTTAAGGTCTCCAAAGCAGAAGATCAATTGACCGAAAGTGTTCACAGCCACAGTTTCGACGACTTTTCGCCTGGAAGAGCACAAAGACTGATGTTCCAGCATGTAATATCGCAGAAGACTTACTTTGCCCAATCTTGATGCCATATCTTGTCAAAGCCATTGATGCATTGCAAAAAGTTGTAAGGTTTCGACGTCAAATATCACATGCAAGCTGAAATGGAAGTGCAATTGACTGCGCCACAGAGCTACGGTGACGTAGGCCCGAGCTTCCAGCTTCCAGTTTGTCGTCCGCCTTGAGGGGTATGAACCCACCAAACCGCTCTTCAACACACGTCTTCCTCCATCACCTCTCCATAACACCTCAATCACACAATCACACTTATCACCTAATTCATCATGTCGACTACCGTCAGCGTCCAGAACATCTCCGCCCAGACCTCTGAGAAGGAAGTCCGCGACTTCTTCTCTTTCTGGTGAGTCGTGTCCTCTCAGCGGCACAATCTAGCAAACACTGACGCATCTTGACAGTGGTAAAATCTCAAACATCTCCGTTACTCCCGAGTCCAACGAGGCCGACAGCATCAAGTCTGCTTCGGTCACCTTCGAGAAGGAGTCTGCTGCCAAGACCGCTCTTCTCCTTGACAACACCCAGCTCGGTGCCAACCAGGTCCACGTTACCTCTACCGCTACCCTCGACCAGCTTGCTGGCGGTAAGCTCTCTGCTGCCGACGAAGAGTCTTCGGAACACATTTCGCAAGAAGACAAGCCCCGCTCTCGCATCGTTGCAGAGTACCTTGCCCACGGCTACACCATCAGCGACAAGGCCATCGAGCGTGCTCTTGCCCTTGACCAGCAGCACGGTGTCAGCGCCCGCTTCACCTCTACTCTCCAACAATTCGATGCCAAGTACCAGGCCACCGCAAAGGCTCAGGGCATTGATCAGAAGTTCGGTGTCTCGGACAAGGGTGTTGCTGCCTGGTCTGGCCTGAACTCATACTTTGAGAAGGCTATCAGCACTCCCACTGGCCAGAAGCTCAGAGACTTCTACAACCAGGGCAGCAAGCAAGTCCTCGATGTTCACAACGAGGCCCGTCACCTTGCCAACCTCAAGACTGGCAAGAACGATGTCCACTCTGTCGGAAACGGCAAGACCAAGTGTATGTCCTACCACATTGAAGCTCTATACACCTCACTAACATGATATAGGCTCCTGCTCTAGCGACGCTGGTGCCTGCCCTTGCGCCCCTGGACACTGTGCCTGCTCCGGTTGCGCCAAGAACTCTGACAAGTCTTCCGGTGTCACCGCCGAGTCTGCCGACATGAAGGTCGTTTCGGAGGAGCCCAGAAAGACCAAGTGCAACTGTGGTGGTGCTGAGGGTTCCTGCCCTTGCCCTCCCGGCCAGTGCACTTGCAACGGCTGCGCTAAGGCTTCCTAAATGTTGTAATTGTGAGGGACTCTACAACAGAACAAAATTTTGGCTTGGATGAGGCACAGGTGTTTACTTGCTTGCTCTTTTGGTAATTGATACCAGCGTGTATTATCGCGCACCGTCAACGACTTTATGCTATGAATGAAAAACAGTCTTTAACTATTTCCTAATCATGCTTACTTTTCGTGCTATCTTGAGTGATGTTCAGATTGCCGTATACATGGTTCATGTTAAATCCAATAAGTGACTGGCATAAGGCAGCGGCAGTCATTCTCTTGTGAGTGTTTAGTGAGTCTCGATATGCTATGGTGTGGAATAAACATGTCAGCCCAACAATGGTTTGCGATAATATGAATAAATTAAACAAAGAAAAAATGGTTCGACGCCAGAAAGCGCGCAACGGCAAAAAAATTCTAGTTCGGGCCAAAAAGTGGCAACCTTTGCAAAGAGACATGTCAAAACCTGGAGAAGGAAGAGTCATATTCTTATAACATGGTCTAGATCGCTTACAAAGAGCACCTTGATTTTGTTCATCCACTCGCAAATCGATTTATTCACACCGTCTCATTGCCCGAGTGCTGTCGGTATCGACTATTCGGTCACTATTCCAGGATCCAATTCTTACAATGGACCACCACGCACACAAGGAACCAGATTCCAACATTACGGACGAAGAGAAAGGACTTTCCGGACATGGAAAGGATGCAGATGTCGAGGTTGCTCAATCGTGGTCGCTAAAGAAGTTCGCATCGCTCGGAGTCGAAACTGGAGGCATTGTTCCTATCCCGGAGTCTGAGCGAACGAATACAAGAGTTCATGGAATCTTCACGCTATGGCTGACTATGAGTGTCAATCTACTGCCGTAAGTCTTCTGTCCGAGACATAATAATAGAAAATGTTGTTGACAGCCATTAAGAATTGTCACTGGCATGACTGGACCGCTAGGCTATGGACTTGGACTCAGAGATTGCTCTTTGATCATCCTCTTCTTCAGTATCTTATGTACAGTGCCGGTTGGATATCTGGCGACCTTGGGACCCAAGACTGGTATGCGACAGATGATCCAGGCAAGATTCTCGTTTGGTTACTATCTTGTGTCGGTGCCTGTCATTCTCAATCTCGCAACACTTACTGGATTCTGCGTCATAGACAGTGTCATTGGTGGTCAATCTCTATCTGCCATCACCCATGGCCATCTAACGCCTGACGTGGGTATCGTGGTTATCGCTATCCTCGCCATGTTGGTTTGCTTCTGTGGTTTCAAGATTTTGCACCGCTACGAACGCTTTGCTTGGATTCCTGCTCTAATCGCCATTGTGATTGCTACTGGAACTGGAGGCAAGCATTTGAGCAACCAAGCTGTCCAGCCGACCCCTGAAGCAGCTACTGTCCTCTCTTTCTCTGCACTCATTGCCGGATTTCTCATTCCATGGGCAGCATTGGCTGGAGATTTTGCTGTCTACATGGTTCCTGAAGCATCCAGTACCAAAGTCTTCGCTTATACGTACGGTGGATTATTCTTACCTACAGTACCTCTGATGGTTCTCGGTGCTGCAATCGGAGGTGCATGCCCGAATGTGCCCTCCTGGCAAGCCGGCTACGAGTCGACTTCAGTCGGTGGAGTTCTAGCGGCCATGCTCGAGCCAGCAGGTGGCTTTGGTAAATTCGTCGTTGTCCTGCTCGCCTTTTCACTGCTTGGAAACATTGCAGCGACCATGTACAGCATCACGCTCAACTTTCAACTTCTGCTGCCTTGGATGGTTAGGGTTCCTCGTTTCTTATTCGCCATCGTCATTACGGCCATTGTGATCCCTGTCGCCATTCGCGCCGCTACCAGCTTCTTCAACAACCTCGAGAATTTCATCGGTGTTATCGGGTATTGGGCTTCTGCTTTTGTAGCCGTCGTTGTTATTGAGCATGCTTGGTTCAGAAAATCGGATTGCTCGGCTTATTCTCACGAGAAGTGGAACAAGGCCAACATGCTGCCTAGTGGTATTGCTGCCTTAGGAGCAAGTGCTTTGTCTTTTGCTTTGGTTGTTCCTTCGATGGCGCAAGTGTGGTACACAGGGCCAATTGCAAAGGTGACTGGCGATATTGGATTTGAAATGGCTTTTGTGCTCACGGCATTGCTGTATGTGCCGCTTCGCTACTTGGAGATCAGGATACAGAAGCGAGTGTAGGTTTAGATGTGGAGAATAGTAATTTTACTTGCATGAGTGTTCGATCCAATTCGTGTCGTCTATAATTCAGTGTGGTATAGATGGCATAATGAGCTTGCATAAATTATGCTTTTATGCTCGCAGGTGAAGCTCCGACCCTCCGTCCGGTGTTGCATCGTCATTAGCAGTTCGCCATCTCTACAACAAGCCCATCAATCATCACAACTCGCCGTCACTCGCTGGTCGACTCCTCTCCATCTGCATCTGCCATCCTCCCAGCGCCTCACACCATCCCGATCGCCCGAAATGGCGCTCGACACTTTCTTCCACAACAAGATTGAGAGCATGAAGCTCGAGATCATCCAGCGTCAAGCCGTCCTCCGCAGACTGGAAGCGCAAAGGAACGACTACAACTCAAGAGTGCGCCTGCTGCGCGAGGAGTTGGGCTTGCTTCAGCAACCTGGCTCCTACGTGGGCGAGGTTGTCAAGGTCATGAGCACAAAGAAGGTCCTGGTCAAGGTGCATCCCGAAGGCAAATACGGTACGTGGAAACAAGATGGCCATCACGCCATGCGCCCTGCTAACTCTTCGCGCCAGTCGTCGATGTCGCCGACGATATCGACATGTCCAAACTCACCGCCGGCAAGCGTGTCACTCTCCTCTCCGACTCATACAAGCTCTCGTCCATGCTTCCTTCATCCGTCGACCCTCTCGTCTCGCTCATGATGGTTGAGAAGGTGCCCGACAGTACTTACGACATGATTGGTGGTCTCGACGAGCAGATCAAGCAAATCAAGGAGGTCATCGAGCTTGGTCTCAAGCACCCCGAACTCTTCGAATCGCTCGGTATCGCACAACCCAAGGGTGTCCTTCTGTATGGTCCTCCCGGAACAGGAAAGACGTTGTTGGCAAGAGCTGTGGCCCATCACACCGACTGCAAGTTCATCAGAGTTTCTGGTTCCGAGTTGGTGCAAAAGTACATTGGAGAGGGTTCACGAATGGTGCGTGAGCTGTTCGTCATGGCACGAGAGCATGCTCCTAGTATCATCTTCATGGACGAGATTGACAGTATTGGTTCCTCGCGTGTCGAGGGTTCTAGCGGTGGTGACAGTGAAGTCCAGCGCACTATGCTGGAACTGCTCAACCAACTCGATGGTTTCGAGCCCACCAAGAACATCAAGATCATCATGGCCACCAACCGTCTCGACATTCTAGATCCCGCCCTTCTCAGACCCGGTCGTATCGACAGAAAGATCGAGTTCCCCCCACCAACCGTCGAGGCTCGTGCCGACATTCTCCGTATCCACAGTCGATCCATGAACCTGACCAGAGGCATCAACCTCACCAAGGTGGCCGAGAAGATGAATGGATGCTCAGGTGCTGAGCTCAAGGGTGTTTGCACAGAAGCCGGCATGTTTGCGCTTAGAGAAAGAAGAGTTCACGTTACACAGGAGGACTTTGATCTCGCAACCGCAAAGGTGCTCAACAGACACAACGACCAACAGGTCTCACTCACCAAGCTATGGAAGTAGATGGAAGGACGAGGCATGCAACAAAGGAATCGTGGCTCGTATGCAGCAGTGGAGTATGGAGTTTTGGGGCTCTAGTAATTCGAGAGGAAGCATGGCATGGAATCTGTACCATAGACAGCAGCAGTGGCCACAAATTACACTTACGAATTAACTCTACCTTGACCTTCTGTATGATGTTTATCACAGGATGCGTTTGACAGAAAACAAGCACCCTGATCTTGAACCAGGGAATCGATAGTTGGAGCTATGGCAGCAGACATGACCATGACGCTACACAGATGACATTGACAACACCTCTGACTCAAAATACGACATCAAGTACGACGCTGCGCCATGATCACGACCATGGCTTATACCCCTACATCGCGCAGTCGAAAACAAGAACGGTCGCATTACACATGACGAAAGCCGTTTTGTCATCTGCCACCACTGCCACTGTCTTGAGGCTGAACAGTCAGCAAGCGCCTCTTGCGTCTGCAATTCTACAGCTTCATCTAAACTCCCTGTGTGTTGAAGTCTGCGACTTATCTTCCAAAGAGCGAACAGCGAAGTGTATGCTATAGAAATGCACAATTCTTTTTCGGAACAGAGGAGTAGCCAGAGAGCCGTCAAGGAGTCGTCGGCTCTTAGTGGACAGTGTCTTGTTTGTTGACCATACTGTGTATTTCCATAGCTACACATTACAGACTCTAGCACATGGAGCGCAAGATCACAACTAGAATGTCTCGAAACGGGCATGACTGATGTCTTCTTGATTTTAGAACATCCGAGACATGGGTAAGCCAAAGGTCATGTGAGTGTATTTCTTGTCAAAATTGTCCGAAGCCGGAAGCATCCATGATAACGAGATCAAGCTGCGGCAGCTGGAACTTGGCACACGAAGATGGTGCAAAGAAAAGGGTCTGGGCCCAGACTTTTGTTGCTTTGGTTCCAGAGCGTTTTCGTGTTGAAAAGACGGCAAGGCAAAAAGATTATTCACGCGAACTGCATGCAAGAGAAAAAGAGGAGTTGAGACGATCAGATAAGACGTGCTGTAGTTCTTGCGCTGGTTTTGGTAATTGTTTGGGCAATCCAAGGCAAAAGGATACGAGAAAGAAGGGCAAAGGGTCTAGTGGATGGGGAAAAAGATGTGCAAGAGGCACGTGGATCCGGTTTTTTGTGCCTCTTTGTTGTGCGAGTCGAGAGTCGAGACGTCAGGGTCCAGGGAGACAGAATTTTGGTAGGTGGGAAGAGGCAGAAAAAGGTGTAGGATCTTGTGAAGAAAAAGGATAGTTGACAGTGAATGATGGCTGATATGGGTCTAAAATCAGCAGCTGAGAGAGGTATGGTTGACGGGTGGTGGTTCGCCGTCGAGGGGATTATTGGGGATGCATGAGGGAGACTCAGCAGGGGCCGCTTAGACATACATACGTCATGGAGAATCTGGTCTGTGGTCTGTGGTCCAGGTCTTCGAGGCCCACCTTTCACACCAACCGACTCAGCTTGTGGACAACGACATCCGACTCGACTCTTGCAGATGGCTTCTACTACAGCTACAGCCGTCGCCGCCTAGTCCGAAACCACAAATCTACATCACCACCTCCAGATACATCTCGTCCACCAGCGCATCTCATCTTGCTCGAGAAAAAAAGCCACCTCCCCCAGAGTCTCATTGTCAGCATCATGTCTGCGGCAAAAACGCCAGGCGCTCGTCCGCCATCAACCAGCGCGCGCAATATGGGTCCCTTGCTTCAGTCACCACAACCTCGTGGCCATGTGCGCACCCCCAGCCCAAACTACTTTGGCTTCAACACCGCCCAGGAAGACTCCTACGACTCGGAATCCAACCGCCATACCAGAAAGAACTGGAGTCCCCCTTCGTCGGCCGTCAGGTCTACCGCCGCCTTTTCGCCCACCGTCATCCCTGTCGACCAGAACCCCCACTTCGATGCTTTCCGCCGTCAGTCCGAGAGCGTTGGCTTCAACCTGGGCTCCCTGCATGACTTTGATTTCAAGAAGCCTGCGCTGCCTTCTGAGAACAATTCGTCATCATCCGCAAACAACTCGGCCTTTTTCAACAACATCAACATCTCGGCCAGCCCAAAGCAGACGACCGAGCAGAGACACATGCCTCCGTCCGGCCGCGCGCCTTCTGGCTCAATATCAGGTGGACGTGCTCCCTCTGGCTCAATATCAGGTGGACGTGCTCCCTCTGGCTCAATATCAGGTGGACGTGCTCCCTCAGGCTCCATCTCAGGTGCAGGTAACTTCAATCTCGATCCCGAGTCCGCATACCAGGGCCGCTCTCCAAAAAGACATCTTTCTAATGACTCGCCGTTCCCAGACGGTCTTCGCCATGCACCTGAGCGCCCGAGCAGCCAGCCCAGGCTTAACATGCCCTTCAACCTGAACCTCCCTCCTCAACCCCAGTTCAAGCCCAGAGCCGAGACTGTTCCCGTGGCCGGTCCCTTGAACGATTCTACCTCTTTCATCACTCCCCAGCATCTTTGTAATTTGCTTGAATCTGCTGCCGAGGAGATGTTGATACTGGACTTGCGTGTCTCGACTCAATATGCCGGTGCCCATCTGAGGGGAGCTCTCAACTTGTGCATTCCTACTACTCTCCTCAAACGCCCATCCTTCAATGTCAACAAGCTGGCCGAAACTTTCAAGGACAATGCCGATCAACGTCGAAAGTTTGAAAACTGGAAGAGCAGCAAATACATTATCGTCTACGATTCGGCTTCATTCCAACTCAAGGACGCCACTTCTTGTGTTAACACGATCAAGAAGTTTGACAGCGAAGGAGTTGAAGGGAAGTGTTATATTCTCAAGGGTGGTTTTGCCGAGTTTGCCAAGAAGCATCCTTCTCATGTTGAAAGAGTCGGTGGCCAATCAGGCCGTGCCGGTGCTTCCATGTCAATGAAGCTTGACTTGACAGGCCCTGAGATTGCACCAGTCATTGGAGGTTGTCCCATGCCTGCCGAGAAGAATGCCGCCAATCCTTTCTTTGGAAACATCAGACAAAACATGGATCTTATTGGTGGCGTTGGCCAGATGGATATCAAGCGCCCGACACATTTGTCCAAGGAGATACAAGATCACTTCCCTTCCTGGCTGCAATCAGCATCTGAAGAGAAGGACAAGGGTGCTCGCGTGTCTGACAAGTTCTTGCAAATCGAGAAGAGAGAACAGAAGCGCATGCAAGAAGCTCTATCAGGAAAGGTCTCGTATGGTTCACCGACACAATCAATGCCAAAGTCCAGCATCCAGATTGCAGGTATTGAAAAGGGTTCAAAGAACAGATACAACAACATCTGGCCCTATGAACATTCTCGTGTCAAGCTGGAAGGTGTTCCTTCGCATGGTTGCGACTATTTCAACGCCAATTACGTCTCGTCGAAGCGTTCGCACAAGCGTTACATTGCCACTCAGGGTCCTATTCCTGCTACTTTTGCTGTAAGTTGATCTTGTTCCTTTCTGGTCGTGCAATATCTAACGCTGCAATAGGACTTCTGGAATGTCATCTGGCAGCAAGAGACTAGAGTCATTGTCATGCTTACTGCTGAAAAGGAAGGTGGTCAAGTCAAGGCTCACAACTACTGGTCAGATAAGCAGTACGGCCCTATCCGTCTCGAGTTCCTCTCGGAAAAGCGCGCTTCGTTGGATCCGGCAAAGATTAAGAGACACCGTCAACAACGTCCGTCAGTAGGTGGAAGAAAGTCTACTGATGGTGCTATCCTCGCACGTATTGATACAACAACTTCCGACAATGCAGCAAAGGATGACCAACCATATGTCATTGTCCGCAAACTTGCACTCCGACACGAAGGCTACCCATTCGAACGCATGCGAGAGATTACTCAACTTCAATACTCCAGCTGGCCCGATTTTGGTGCCCCAGCACATCCGGCACATCTTTTGGGATTGGTGGAGCAATGTGATGCTGTTGTACGCAGCACGACACATGGCAACCCGTCAGAACCAGATCCTCCAGAGGCACCACCAATCGTTGTGCACTGCAGTGCTGGTTGTGGACGCACGGGCACATTCTGCACGGTAGCCACAGTCATAGACATGCTCAAGCGACAGAGAACATCACGAAGAAGACACTATCGCGATAGCTCGCCCATGCACATCGACACACGCCGAAGCTCTGTGCAGATGAAAGACGACAACAGTCCCTTCTTCACCGCACCTGCCGCTGCACATTCATCCGAAGAAGACGAAGTGGATGGCAAATGGGTGGACGACGAGACTCAGGACTTGATTGAAAAGACGGTCGAAGAGTTCCGCAAGCAGAGACTCAGTATGGTGCAGAGTCTACGCCAATTCGTGCTCTGCTATGAGAGCGTCATGGAATGGCTTGTTGAGCAAGAGTCTGAAGACTAGATGTCTGCGACTCTGTGTACGACTATGGATGCAATGGTGTTGTAAATCGCCGAAAGGGGGAGGCATGGGTGTATTCGGAATCAAAGAGTGTGGTTCTTCTATGCAAAGAGACAAACATGCAGTGCACGCGCCAGGCAACAAATTATTCTTCTTCTGTTTCTTTTTTCCTTGCTGGGCTTGGGGTTTCTGTTTTATTCTTTGAGGGTTGGTGTGTGTAAAGAGATGCGATATCGGTTTTTGCATAAGGTAGAGCATATACGTTAGGAGCAGTTTTGTATTCACTTTTGGAGCGCATGCATTCTTGTTCATTTATTATCTCGCCTTATCTTCTCACTTGACTTTTATTGCTGCTGTCTTGTGTGGATGTAGCGTTGTCTTACAAAAGACGGCATCGAGAAGTCCATGATTCTACAACAGGCACAATTGAGGTCAGCTCCAGACACCAGTGCCCTCGGTGAATTGGTACACATTCCAAAGATTGTTGTTAGCATGTTATTCAATCTCTAATATCCATTTCCATCTTGACTGCGCATAGTCATGGTCATGGTCAGGGTGTCTTGATTAGCAAAAGACATGTGAAGGTGGTCCAAGCTCACCGATGTCACTTCCCTCCGTCGCCAAACAAGCGATTGTAATCAATCAACACTTGCGACTATATCTCTTTTGAGCGACTTTCTTTTCGGCATCGATCCTCGAAGACGTTACAAAGACTTTGAAAGCACTTGACTCGCGATATTGCCAATTGCATCTCCAATTCGATCACTCACCGTCAAACCGATCCCGCCTTGACCCATACTCGTCCGTCTACCACAAGCAATCCCAAGAACCGAAATAGAAACAAGAAAGAGCAACGGAAACAACTACACACCATGGCAACGACAACACAACCCACAGACCCCACATCCCTCAACGACCCCAAAGTCGCAGCCTCGACTCTAGATTTCCTACTCATAGAACTGGTCCCGCTCGCTCAACGTATAGCCGCCGACCTACACCAAAGAGACACTGCAATCCTCTCTTCATCACTAGAAAGGAACGCCACTTTAAACACCGCATCTGCATCAACCACAAAAAACCGCCAAAGTCTTAAGAGCACAGAAGCAGCCACAGCAAGAAGCACCACTGCAGCAACAGCTGCCGAAGAAGAAGACGACGAAGACAGTGCAGATGCTTTGCAAGAAAGCGTTCATTATCGCTTAGATGCCCTGGGTTACCGTGTAGGACTGGGATTAGTGGAAAAACTATCGCAGAACAGTCCAAGACCAACGACGCCTCTGGAAATGATCAAATTCATCTGCAAAGATTTGTGGCAGGTGGTGTTTCGCAAGCAAATCGACAATCTCAAAACAAATCACAGGGGCACGTTTGTGTTGACGGATAACAAGTTTATGGCATTGGGGAGGATGAGCGTGGATAGAGGGAGAGGTGCGAGGGGTGCTGAAGAGGCGTTGAGGAAGGCGCAACCGGTATGTTTTCTCTTTGTCTCTTTTCTGGGTTTCTTCTGTGCTTGGTGTCTTCTTTACTCTCAGGGTATACCTGTACTAACACATCAGAAAAACAGTTCCTCTACTTTCCTTGTGGTGTCATCCGCGGCGCTCTCTCTGCATTTGGTCTTTCTGTTACCGTGCACGCCGAAACTGCCGAGTTGCCTCAAGCGATATTTCAAATCAGGACTGTAGGATCGAAACCCTAGCCGCAATCCAAGCAGATATGTATATTTTGAGGAACGAGCGAAAGGAAGCAAAGGCAAAGAGGTTAGAGGAGTGCAAAGACAAAATAAGAAAGCACATGCCTATTTTTTTCTAAAGGGAAAACCCACAGAATCAATTCCCTCGTCATATCTCTTGTCTATTTTCAGTACGGTTACTACTCGCTATCTAGAAATGCCGAGCTCCAGCCATAACCATGTCTGACGAGAAGGCGTTTGGTTTGTTCTGAGAGCAATGACTTTAGGTCACCGAGGGTAAGTGGCTTTGATGCGAACGTGAGGGCTTCGATGATGGGATCTCTACAATCAAGCGTATCGATCCTGTTACTCTGCTCTTTTCTTTTTCTGATTGGGTTTGGATTACTGCCTCTTTCCCCCAAACATGTATTCTGCTTGAGAATACCGAAATTTGCTGACCAGCTTGGCCAGATCAGATCGCAAAACATTGAGGCATGCTTGCAAAATATGAAAAGGAAAAAGGGTTATATGTTGAAATCAGATGAGGAAGAATTTGATCAACTTTTGAGAGCGCCTATTGGCCATCCAGGGCATCTAAACTAGGCAAAAATCCGTGGCATCAAACACAAACAGCCTTGTGCGATCCCGTGATCCCTTCTTGCAAACAAACACAACACCACGTTGACGACAAACACAGCGCCAGGTCAGCGAAAAGCACAACACCAGGTCAGCGACAAGCACAACACCAGGTTACCAAAATCTTCTTTTTCCCTCTTGTGATTCTACAACCATCGCCACCATCATGTCGGATACTCACGACGACAACAAAATCAAGACGGAAGAGGATGTTGCACACAACCAGGAGCCGAAGACACTTGACAGCTATGATGCTCTTGTAAAGCAACTGGTATGCATGTGTCACTGTGATCGACTTCAGAGCCAGCCACTGATATTGCGAACAGCGTCAGGAGCTTGCAACTCGCAACAACGAGCTGAAGCAAAGCAATGTCGCCCTCGAAGAAGCCCAGACTCGCATCAGCGCCCTCGAGAGCGCTCAAATCCTCTCTTCAACCACTACCGCCGTATTCGACCTCCAGCAAGAACTCGACCAGGCCAAGCACAGAGAGGCTTGCGGTGATGAGCGTGAGGAGGATCATCGCAGCTACATCGCAGAGCTACGCAGCATGTTGACTCGTGCTGAATTCGACGCCGAAGACGCCAAGGAGGCATTGGCTGAAGAGCAAGAGATGACCAAGACACTCCGATCGGAAAGGGATGAGCTTGTTGGCGAGGTGTACAGACTCACGGTCGACCTGGGCGTCACCAAGGCTTTGTTGGAGAGAAGAACTTGAGAGCACTGTAGAGCTGGAACACAGGGCACAAGTCCGGCAGGCAACAAGGCTGCATGGTCATCAAGCCGTTTCTCTCTGGACCCATTCCTATCTTGATCACATCTTTGCATTTTCATAGCACACTATCGCGGTTTGTGCTGTGTGAGAGGACAACAGGGGGCCAGGTGTGGACGAGCTCCGGACTGCCCCTGCTCAGATGTTCTCAACACGTGTGGAGCTCGGACCTGCAAGAACGGGTCACATCTCTCTCAGTAGTCAGCTTCCTTGAATACCTTCACAATAACATCAGCCTCTTTACGTTGTCAACGGGGAGTTCTTGAGCGTCTCCAATGACTTGATGACTGATCTTGGACACATCAACTGGGCTACGATAGCATCTTGCCGTCACCATGAACCAGGGCTCATACTGAATCTCACTAAACTCCCCTGTCGCATCAAGTCTCGCATCACGAAGCGGCACCTTGTCGTCACTGGTGCTCTCTATCGCACATACGACTCTCGCGATTGCACGTTTTACCCGTCATCGGACCCGACCTCACATCGCACAGAACCACTTTTCCGCCAGACGCATCGCCCACCTGTCCTTTGTCGCGCACGGAACATTCTCGATACTCTCAATCTTCGACTAGATCTGCCTCGCCCACATATGGAATAGTACCAGCACTTGCCAGTCCAATGCCGCTGGTCCACACGATGAAAGCAGTAAGTTGTCGTCTTTCTGTGACTATGTCTTTGCTTCTAAAAATGATTGTGTTTTTGTGCGTTGTGCACTGGGCGATTTACTGCACATCTGCCTGAAAGGCGGTAGGTTTACCCTAGGGGCTGGTTCTTTGTGTTTGCAATATGGCATTGGCATCTACTGGCTTCCATGTTTGACGCCAGTGAAAGTGGATTCGAAGCTGTGGAAGACGCTAGACCGAAAGATTGCCGTCCAACACCGTCGGTACCATTCGCTATGAGTGGAAGCTAGCACAGATCTCTATCATCTCACGTCCCTATCCACGGATTCCACCTTTTGGTATCATCGTGCGTACGCTGAGCTCCGAGACGCTGATCCTGCTTCCTTCGCTACTCGATCGACCATTTATCATGGCCACTCCGTACTCATTGTACGTCGACCCACCGCTGCGCCAGATGCGCACCTCCTACGAAGATACTGGTCTACACGGATTGTCGAGATGCGTCCTGGAACTGGAAAAGACGCATGCCATTAGTCCACACACATCCAGAATTCTTGATTCAGACGACTATGACGGGAACGCTGAACTGCTTCTCGCGCAGATACCCTCCAACATGCTTGTAAGCATTCTCTCAAACACTCTCCCAGCTGATGTCGCTTCTGGCCGCATCGTGCTCGAACGCTGGGCTGTGATTTCCTTACATCCCCAACACAAAGACACCTTGGAGCCAGGCATTTACGCGAATTACCTTGCCCCTGAAGATGGTTCTCCACTGGATCTTGCCGAATTCGAATACTTTCTGGACGGCCTTGACGCAGCGGTGCATGACACACTCATGAACGGTCAAGCCCAAACCAACGTCAGCCAGCTTGTCGATGCCTACTATCGCGTCAGTTATGGTAACGGCCGTGCATTGCTCCAGGAGATCCGCAGCCCCAATCTTGTAGCCGGACTCGACCAGTTTCTCCGAATCAACAAGGCACGACTCCAGGACGCGCAACTCCAGAATGCAACGCACATCACCATCCATGGAGACTGCGGTTGGGCTATCAACATCCATGACAGATGCAAGCAACACAGAACACTTGTCTGATCGCCTGCCCTGTTCAGACTCGCAAACTGTGTTCTGAGTGTCCTGTTCCCGCAGAGACGTTTCAAGATGCACCACTTCTGTTTGTTCAGAGCATTCAGATTCGAGCATGCTGGCACTGGAGAGTCGATCGGCAGTCACCTCATCACATCCTACAGTACATACGGCGGTTTCAATTTCGTACAGGCCGGCTACTCTGTGTCAAAGGCCAAGGATCTCACGGGCGTTGGATGGATGACCGTCTGTGACCGCTACGCCAGACTGCTGGAGAAGGTCGTGATGAGAGTAGACGACGAGTACAAACTTCTTGTCGGACAACTCAAGCACGAAAAGGTATGCGATTTTCAGCAATTCTTGAGCTTGCAAAAACACTGACCCGCTACAGTCTGAAACCAAGCGTATGCTGCTCTCCTGAAGCAGAGAGAGACTCTACAAGCCCTTGAGAAGCAAGCCAAAGAGGAGGACAAGAAGTTGGATGATTCGTCGGAGATCATGTCAAGTCTCCTCAAAGGTGCTCAGGTGAAGATTGCAAAGAAAAAGAAGAGCGTTGAGAAGCGATTCCAGGTATGGAAAACTCTGGCAATTGCTTTTGGTGTATGTTCTGGCGAGGACGCTCAATCTTCTTCTGATGGAGGCAGCTCCAATGCCGGTGCTGCGGTGGAGTAGACATGGGATGATGCATCAGTTCTGATTGGCCAAAAGCATCACTGGATGGCGATGATGTTTGGTACAATTGTCTTTGACTGCCGCTCGCAGTGGTTGTGTTTCGTGGGTTGTTGAGACTGGAATTGCAGGATCACTGCTTACGTATGGCTCGAACTAGGCTTTAGTGGATTGCGAAAATTGACGGTACTGTATTATGAATTGACTATGAATATTCTCCTCTTGCATTTGCTGCTTTTTGCGTTCTCGGCTGCCGAGACATATTCCAATCCAACAGTAAGTGGTTTCCTGCAATCCAGACAATGAAATGTATGATTCGAGTCAGCGTCACAAGAAGTGAATATAGGCATCCATCGTATTCGATAAAAGCCATGAGAACATTGCACAGTCGTTGGGTGCAAGACACTGCTGAAGTTTCTGTCCTAATATCTTTTTCATGGTCTTTCTATCCCTTTGATATGAGGTCATTTCATTGACCTTCGTCTTTCGCTATCGTTAAAGCTACAGAGCACATGATCAAAAAAGTCTCGTTCTTCCTGAGGAACGTTCAATCATGCTCCATATTTTCCTCAACCTTGTCCTCGTCATCTTCTCCCTTGATCTTGGCCTTGACTCCGTGATCGTCCTTATTTTCCAATTGCTCGACGCTTTCGTTTGACAACCTCAACACGAAAGGTGTTCTTCTCGTTATCTGATCTGCTGGCTTTCGGGCTGGGAAAGCCGATGCAATCGAATCACCCTTTCTCTTCGGCACATGATCGGCTGAGTCGACTTGCTTCTACAGGTCTCACACGTTGAACCGATTCTTTGTCATGCTTGCCCGTCGCCCTCTCCCCTCTTCGACTTCTGTCCAAAGGAAAGTCCTGTCGCAGCTTTATCATGTCTTACAAGCATGAGGTACCTGTCTTCTCCCATCAATGAATTTGGAGACTCAAGCTCTTTCTTAATCGTCTTTCTTGTTCGCCACAGCACACCATTCAAGGAATCTGTGTCGACTTCATGAATGGTTCCTCCTTTCTACGCCCTTCTCGTATGCTACAGAGAGTAGCTCAAGCCTGTCCATGGAGACCGTTACCATCTAGAATGTGTTGTCCGGTGCCATGGCTGTCTCCGACGTACACAAAGATCATGTCGATTCTTTGTTCTCCTCCATACGCTCACAAGTGGAACTGACACAGCAAACATGGATTCCGTCTTGAAGATAAGAATGCATCAACACCCACTGCACCTCTCTAACTCCCAATCTGCACTCCTCATCAGACATTACTCTCTTCGTCTTCTCTCACGCGGCCACTCTTGCCCAACATGGCGCAGAGCAGATCATTCTTGGACAGGTCGGCTGCTCAGAGGTTGGTCGATCCTGCAATCAACAGAGCAATCCGTTTTCGTGAATTGTCCGAAGGCATTGAGACCGCCAGGTGGCTAAAATCGTCGTCATTCATATTATGAAGTTACGTTTGCTAACAAATTGTCAGAGCTGACTCGATCGGTTTGGGCGCGATCCCACAAAATGAAGACATCGACGAATTGCGTCGTGAGGCTTCGGAGAACGGAAGAAACATGACCCTACTGGAGCAACACTTACTGGCTCAAGGTGATCTTGGTCTCCAACGTCAGCACATGCAGAATCAACTTGATGAAGTCCTTGCCGGACTAAGTACCGAAGGCACTATGTCAGATGTCGCCAGAAGCAAGGAACAAATCCGACTTCAACGAATTGCATGCATGCAATTCCTTGTGAACACCAAAAGATACGCCTCAGAAGAAGAGCGAATGAAGTTTCCTGAGCATCAGGCTCCTGCACAACAACTCGGAGTGCTTGTTGCCAATGAGGCTCGCACCGAAGAGCGTATCTTGTGGGCGCTGGGATCAGAAGACGCCATGGTCAAAGACTTCTGGAGTGTGGATGAGCTCTTCGAAGCTCTGGTCATTGCTCGCAAGGTAGTCGACGACGTCAATCGGGTCAGAGAACGTAATGTCGTGTACTGGGAAATGATCCAAGAAGGCAAAACACCCTTCGACAATCTGTATGCGAAGCTCAGCATGGATTTGGAGAAGATCGTCACCACTGGACAGGAGGCCGCAAAAGCTACCAAGATCATCCACGACAACTTGGAGTTGGTCGTGGCTTCTACAGGCAGTAATCCCAAGCGTAAACGACCCTCTGCCATCGATACCACATTGGCCAACACTGATGACGCCTCGGTCGCTGGCCCATCCACTGCTCCCATCACAAAGCCCTCGTTAATCGTAACTTTGCGTCTACCGAGATCTTTCTCTTTCAGCCAACTCTCTCGCCCAGCCCAAGTTTCACAACTCAACACCACATCTACCAACACCACAGCATCTCGCCAGACTTCACCAGTACAGCCTACGCCATCCGCACAAGACTTCGACCCTGATCTTGGAAGCGTATCGGTCACTTCGACGAGACCACTGCCTATTGACTTTGAACAATCCGCTGAAAGACCAACCAAGTACGTGGCGCCTCCAAAGAGAGGTCGAGGACGACCTCGCAAAGAGCTTCAGCCTCCTCAATCTGCGGCTTCCTCACACACACCCGGACTTCGGTCTCCGGTACGCGAGACTCGGCCCAATACTGCACTGGCAATTCGAGATGACCCACGTGCACTCCGACGAGACACCCCACCGGCAGAACCGACCCCCCGGGCCGTACCACAAATGCCCCAGGCACTCCGATCACAACGCTCAACTTTGGGTGTCCAGAGATTACCGGAAGAGATCACAGCACGAATCGGTATCTGGGCCAAAAATGGAGTCTACATGGAGTTCGATAAGCATCCGCTGAAAGATGGTGCATTGGCTGCTTTTGACCAACAACTACGAGAATCAAGATGTTGTACCTGGCCAGAGAGCAAATTCAACCTCGAGTTCAACAGAGGTATTCAGGGTAAAGCTACTTGCATGTGGGGCCGCATCTTCAAGGGCGAGGTCTCAGCATCGAAAGCAACACAGAAGCCGGCACCAAAGTCTGAGAGATCGACACGTAACACCAAGGCCCCGGAACCGAAAGAAGAAGATGAGGATGTGGAAGAACCGCAAGAGATCGACCAAAGGCCGCGCGAGTCTGCTTGTGAGAACTGTATCGGCGAGAGGCGCTTCTGTATCTCGAGGCTAGCCGCTTTCTTCGACAAAAACCCTGTCCTACTCCTCTTTCCCCAGTATCTGAGGCCCGGAAAGAGAGAGGGTGAGATAGGCTACTGGCTTATTGAGGAATAGATGACGACGATGTTAGACATTTCACAGGTTATGGGCTCAACACTGCGCTTTGCTAGATAGCGAAGATTGACTGTATTTTAGACAAAGGTTGAAGTGAATTTTTGCCTTGCATTTCTGCCTCGAACTGAGTTGATCCTTGTTTTTTGCTGAATGTTGTGAGCGTGACTTTGACAACCCTCATGCAAAGACTGATTGACTGACCATAAGACAGAAAATAGAGATCTATTCGTATACATCATAAAGACCATTCTACACTATCGCCATATTGACAATCAACCCTATATCTGTACAGAGCTCGGAACAATCACACTCTCCTTCCACCCTTGACACGAACTCTTCCCACACCATCTCTCCCACGATGAAGCACAAGCACACCAATTTCCAAACACCACCTCTCGAGCTCAAAATCTCTTCTCCATTGCTCCACCTTGGGAACCTCTAGCCCATCCCGACGCAGTCTCTCAAGATGACGCGAGATGTGTTCGGTACGCTGGATCCAAGCTTGTGGGCCTGAGAATGTAGAACAGCAGAATATGCATTGTGTGCAAGCAGGAGGCGAGGGTGGTGCGATATAACAGCGATCAGCTTGTTCGGACAGCGACTCGGGCGTGTTGGGTATAGGAATACAGTTGTATCTTGCTGTCTTGATGCTGGAAATTGTAGATGTAGATTCGGACGAGTTGTCGCAGTGCATGCGGCGTAGATGTTGAATAAACAAGTCTTTACGGTTAAAGTCGTTTGTTTGTGGTGGATTGGAAGAGGCAGAAGGTTTGGGGATGCAAAGATCGCAACGGTACGTGCTGAGGGAGAAATGTTGAGTGTTGAGGTGACGTTTCCACTCATTCTTGGAAGAGAAGGATGCTGGACAGCCGTAAGGAAGAAAAGGACAGGGGTATGCTGTCTTTGCTTTGTTGGTTTGTTGTTTCCTTGGAGGTGTACTTGGGCAGATATGATGATACTCCACGGCTTCCTCTTGCTTGATGAAAGGATGGATGAGTTGAATTAACGACTCGTTGGAAGACTCGATGGTAGGGGTGACTGTGGATGAAGGGGCTGGCGATGACTCCATGATATGCTCTGGATGGGCTTGAAACCCCTCCGTTACCGCCCATCCTCCTAGACCAAAAGTCTCCAGTGCTTCACCCTCGGAGACTTGAGGCTGCAAGTATTGATCCTGGTAGTAAGGATGACAAACGAGCTCTTGCGGATAGTATGCAGAAACGTCAGGCTGACCCTGAACTTGTATCAGCGAGGTGAAAGGCTGCATGCCATGTCCCGAGTTTGCTTGTAACCATGCAGAATAGTGGTTGCGATAGTCTGTCGGTTGTGGAGAGGGAGAGTAGGTGGCACTCGGGGTAGGAGAAGACCATGTGCCGCTACAGCTATCGCTCATGCTCTCCGATGAAAGCCAAGAGGATGGTTGTCGAGGGGATGAGTATGCCGAGTCTTGCATTGAATGAGCTTCGGAAGGTTTGTCAATGACAAATGCTGGGTAGTGTTGTTCGTCGACTTCATTGTCCATAATGTCGGATTGTATAATCGCATCCATTGTCAGTGGTGGGTGTCTGGTGAAAGACAATTTGGGAAAGAGGTGATGTGTGATCGAACGTCAGAGGTCAAGGCTCAGTGGTTGTTGTGTCTTTGTATGAGTCGTCTTTCAGGCTAACGTGGTGGTAGATATCGAAGGTCAGAAGCGTCAAGCTGGAAGCCAACAGAGACAGCTATAAATCGAACAATATCCAAGTGGGACATCAAGTTAATTCCAGAGATATGAAAAAGGAGATGAAAGAAGCATGTTGATATGACCGACAGGAGCATATATAGAAGAAATTGGTTAGAGAAGAGACGACGGGGGCAGTGACGACCAATCAAACAGAACCAACCCACCTACCTGCATTCCTCTGGCCAACAATGGCTGCTTTTCCACAAAGTAGAACGCCGTCCACTTCGGGGATTTGGTTGCAGGGCAGTATCTTTGCTGCCAGAACGAGTTCGTGGGGGCTGCAAATAGTCCATCAAGTAGAGTACTGTCGATCCGCTGACCGGTTTACACCAGAAAAGCCCCCACAGAGTTGGCAAGGGCAGACGGGAACAATGGTTGGTTTGTCCAATAGCCATGCGCACGCAGAGATATCACGTATCTTGCTAAGCAGATATGGATAGACCACTCCTCGATATCGGGGCTCTTCTGATGGCTTCCTCAGGTTGCTGCATGCACATGCGCATCAGGGGGCCGTGCTGCTCTGCGTGCATGGAAGGCTGAGCGAAGGATCGTGGGCGGCGCAACTGGGAATACTGCCCGCCCTTGTCCGTCATGGACACCCCGGGATACAAGACTCACAGTATGGCTTAGAGTTATTACTGTAGAAGGGGCGATGTTGTCATGTCGCACTGTGTATGTAATGTACAACTCTGGGGGGCGGTGCGTATTGGAAGCTTACTTTTTCCCGCATCTATAAATTGCATCGCACCTTGAAAGGCACGGTACGTATTCCGGTGACAGTTTGTGGGAAAAGCATGAGGGCAATAGCAGCTCTGCGGTCGTGGGGAATTGTTCGAGTTGTGAGAAAGCAGAGCTGCAGAAGAACGGAGACCGGCAGGTGATGCCGAAGGGGGGTCGGCACCGAGCTCTTGGCGGCACATCGGATCGGGGACCTTCATCTACAAAATGCCAGAGGTACAGCAAGCCATTTTGGCCCCCATTTCGACCAGTCGCCTGACGACGTGAACAAGGATGTGACTGCAATCACCGCAACTGAAATATTGAATCCGTCGACACTGCAGCATGCTTCCAAATCGTGGTACACGTCAGGCATCAAACCAGTCAAAAGTAAAATTGCTGTCATGTACGCTAACCATGCAAGGCGCGCAACACAATGCGCTCTGCCTCAGTTGAAACCAAGAATGCGGTTCGCACTTGCCATGACCTTTTTCTCTCCTGGCGTGCGACCAGTCTTCTCGTCGAATTTCTCCAAGCCCATGGCGCGTAGACCATTGACTTCAGAAACCGCCGAGATGTCTTCTTGCACTGCGCGACCGATGTGCTGTCCTTCACCGATGCCTCCAGGAAAATCTGGTGAGGGAGTACCTGCAGCTGTTATCAGCATGGCTTTGTTGCAGTGGTGTTGGGCGCTGTGGCTTACCTCCCAAGAAACAGTCTCTCTGGCGAACCAGGTATTCAGCGTTGCGCTCGGTAAGTGGACAAGCGGGAATGTAGAGCACACTCGAATCGCTCTTTCCAGTGTGTATCTTATCAACCGCATGGATACCATCGCAGTGCCAGACCACATAGTCGCCAGGCTGCACTCTCGGTAAGTGTACCATAGTCTCTGATAAGTTGAGGTGAGGGTGGAGCAGTGCATTGAGCTCCTGACCACGCCCCAGATTCGCTCCCTGCAGCCACGAGCTCGGCTTGTCCTCGAGCTGCCAATTATCTGGAGAGAGATAGTCATCGGTTTTGGACTGTTCAATCGCTCCGTTCACCGACACGCTATTCGAAGGACCGTTTCGCGGTGTGAAGAAGGGACGAAGCAGAAAGTAGGCAGTCGCAAGCTGGAGTAATGGGTTGACAAGCAAAGTGCCTTCAAAAGCACTGCAGTGAGACAAGCTCAACCAACCTTGCGCCGCTCTGAAAGCACTGCAAGCACCAGCTCCTTGATAGAGATCCGACTCGACAGGCAAACGGCTGCTAGACTCCCAAGGATCGTAATGCTCCCAGTTGCCTTCCCAAATACCCTGGTAAACTTTACCTCTGCCATAGCCAGTCTCTTCCCATCTCTCACAGCTTCCTCCGTCTATGTGAGGCTATCAAAAGGTCAGCACTATTGCGAGAACTAAACCTCAGGACTTGAAAACATACGCCAAGGGCAAATTTTGCATCACCAGGCTCGCGCATGCGAAGTCTGTCAGCATACGATATCGGTGTATCCGAAAACAACGCGTCCGGATCTTTGGAGTACCAGAAGCTCAGCAGGAACTGTTGTGCTTTGAGCAGGTTTGGATGACCTCTTGCCCGAATTTGCGATTTGCTCCAGTAGAGTTCAAAGACCTGCTGTTGAAAGCCTTGCAAGGCATGTCAGCTTGCTTACACAGGTTGTTACTGGCCAAGGTGGAAGCTTACTCTTCGTCTGAGGATTTGCCTTGATGTACTCTCTTAGATCCTCCTTCATCTGCAAGGCCTCTGCCTCGGGAATTGCACCTTTGATGACTGCGACACCACGCTTTCTGTACTCGCCGCTGAAGTGCTCGGAAGGATTTTCGATATCTTTAAAGTCGATCTGAGGTACAATCGACGAGCCCAATCGCTTGATTTCTCGGACCTCGTCTTTCAAAGTCAAGAGTAACCTATCCCATGATGCTTTAACAGCTTGCTCATTTCCTCGAATGAGATTTCCCTTTACCGTAGCGAAGCGTGGCTCCAGTGCTTCGAACTGCTGACCAGACAAAGAAGCGAATGAGTCCGCAATTGTCCCTTCGGCCTTGCCGGTGGTAGTTGTTGCAGCTGTCCGCAGTTGGTTTGACAACTGTAGCTTGGACAGTCGGTATGGTGTTCGAAGAGATTGAATGGTTCGCAGCATTTTGTGAAAGTGATGTTCTCGCCGTCTGTGCGGATTCTGAAGCTTTGAGCTCCTCTTGTCGGGTGTTGTAGAACAGTGGGTGGTGTGATAGGGTAAGCAATGGAACGATACAAGGGCAGTGTAACAGTTGATGTAACAACAGGTTATTCAAGGTACTAATAAGATATGCGAGAGGAATTGGAGAGTTGATGGAGAATGGTTGTCGTTCACTTCCGACGAGCACCTAGGTTTATAAGTATGTTTGCCCTAACCTTGCGGCAAGGTTGTCGTTCTGGTATGATGGTAAAGGCGGCCGACACCTGTTTGCGGCACGTCCTGATTAGTATCTAGCCGAAACCTTGAGCGGTCGCTGACTGAAGAGGTAATGCGCCCCCGCAGAAGCGGCTCCGACGATGGACTTTCGGATGAAGCCTCGGATTCAGCTCTTGCTTAGGTTGTAGCCTTGTACTGCAATCCTTCGCAGATTTCGAGGAAATACGGATGGCAGCTTGTAACATTTGCAACGACCAGGTGCAGCAAGCAAAAAGACATGACATCGCAGATTAGACAAAACGTATGCCGCTTCTGTGGATCGAACACAGTGCCTCCAGAATACCCTTGTTCACACAAGAAGGACAGAAGTTGACTTCAGTCTGGCGCTCTCCCAGATGAGCTAAAGCGGCTTGACAGAGTACAATCGACTATTCTCTTATATATCCCGCAAACTCGCCGATGTTTCTACCAGGTCAATGAGGGTCCAAGGCATCCTGGAAATATGAGAGGTCTTCGAAGAGTTGCTGGAGCTAAATATCATATCTCTTTTTGAATGTGTGACGGCTTTCGCAATGTTGTCTATGAAGATTCTTAGCATGACAATGTCGAAAACTTGCAGAACGGTATGCTTAGCTGGAGATCGTCCAACAAAGTAATTTGTTCCCAAAACAAGTATATCAAGGATTTATCATTGCCCAGAAATATCTGAACTGGATGAATACGCATATAACAATCTCCAAGGGCACAGAAATGACTTTAATACTCTTAAATTTATGCTACAGGTACCACCCTAGCGCAAGCACATTTTTT
>JALPCE010000287.1:0-30482 GCA_026538705.1 Aureobasidium sp. GC_Fusr_1 | reverse complement strand
TTCCGCGTGGGTGTAGGTGAACAAAGAGAAAGCAGACCTAATGTTGTGATGGCGATATTGAAAGAGGTGAAGAGAAGGGGCGGTTGCAATATTTATCCTTCATTCACTTGTCGATATTTCTGGTTCGATAACGGTTTTGGTGGGGATAGAGTTTGAGGTGAAGGCCGAGAAGATGAGTCCACAGCTCGGAAACAATTCTGGTCGGCGACGTTCAATGAAGTGAAGATAGCGATCGCGTAGTGGATGGCGCAAGACTCGAGAAGGAGAGTTCACATCCATATAGAAATCGCGGGTGGCCTTGGACCATCTAATTTGCCTTATACTCGGTGTACTCTACACTGCAGAGTGGTTGTTGGTCATGTTAAACGCCTTGCCGAATGTCGCTCCCTCTTCGAAAGTGAAGGACTTCGAAAGTGAAGGACCCGAAACGGCCGAGGCTCATCAGCCAGCGGGCTCTACGGCACAACGTTGCCAAGCCCGATCGCTGACAAGGTTCCCGACAGCCTTCCGGGACTTGACGAGCGACGAGAGCGCGATGACTTTGACATCACTCCCTGTCTCGAAAAGTTGAAAAGTAAACATGATGCGAGTAGATGCGATCGCACTGGAATATCAAAACAGCGGCAGGCTCGTACAAATTTGGAGCCGCTTTGCTGCGGAAGAACTACAACGTCAAGACAAGTCCTTTCGGCTGACCTCGTGTGAAACCGGCATACCAAGCCTCTTTCAGCAGCAGAAAGGCTGGGTCATACAGCGTTTCGTTCTCCTTTAAGGATGGCATCAAGTCATCTTTCTGCCATACCCTCAGAATAGCGCAGGGTAAGAATTGTCGCTGCCTTCTCAGCTTATGCGCCATGTACGAAGAAGCAGCTCATTTGCAAAGGTGAACTTGCTTCTGGAAGGAAAGAATCATTTGCTGACCGCAGACACACGTGCATCACAGAGGAAAGAGTTGATAGGTTTTAGCCAAAACCTGCTTGCTTGCTGCATCCCTTTAACTCGATGCGACGTTAATGCCGGTTATCCCCGAGAAGGATCGCAGCTTCCCAGCCTCCTTGCTGTTAAATAAACACTTGTGACTCCATCGTGCATTCTCGTCTCATCATCTTTTGGACTTTTGCATTCACGATGGCTACCCCTTCTCCTTCGTTGGCTCAGGCCGTGACGACAAAGGGCCCTGAGGGTATTGACCTCTATGCGCGCTTCGCTCTTGCTGGCGCATTGGGCTGCTCCATCACACATGGAGGTTTCACTCCCGTCGATGTGTAAGCGCAATGTCGACATTAACCATGCCTTCGTGACTTATCCATCGCAGTGTCAAGACTAAGATTCAGCTTGATCCCGCGACCTACAACCGCGGCACTATCGCTACCTTCCGTCAAGTTATCGCCAATGAAGGTGCCGGAGCTCTCTTGACCGGTGTCGGTCCTACCTTTGCTGGTTACTTTGTACAAGGTGCCTTCAAGTTTGGAGGTTACGAGTTCTTCAAGAAGCAGTCGATCGACTACCTTGGTCTCGAGACCGCAAGAGCCAACCGTGGTTTGGTGTACGCAGTCTCCGCTGCTAGTGCCGAGTTCTTTGCTTCCGTCGCCTTGTGTCCTCTGGAAGCTACTCGTATTCGTCTCGTCTCTACTCCTGGATTTGCCAATGGTTTGGTCGGTGGTTTCAGCAGAATCCTGAGAACCGAGGGTGTTGGCTCTTTCTACTCAGGTTTCGGCCCTATCTTGTTCAAGCAGTAAGAAATCCCTTCACCTACAACCATTAATTGCGTGAGCGAAAGCTGATAAGAATAAACCAGGGTCCCCTACACCGTCACCAAATTCCTCGCATTCGAAAAGTTCTCCGAAGCCATCTTCGCGTCAATGGGCGACAAGTCCACCATGAGCCCCGGCACCGTCACAAGCGTAAACCTTGGCTCTGGTCTCCTTGCCGGTTTCGCCGCCGCCATCGTCTCTCAACCCGCTGATACCATGCTTTCCAAGATCAACAAGACCAAGGGCTTGCCTGGCGAGAGCACCGCCTCGCGCCTCGTCAAAATTGCTGGTGAATTGGGTCTTCGTGGTTCTTTCGCTGGTCTGCCTACAAGATTGTTCATGGTTGGTGGTTTGACTGCTGGTCAATTCGCCATCTACGGTGACATCAAGAAGGCTCTTGGTAAGTCTTGATTGTCCCTTTTGCATGTTGTCGTGTATGATCTTTGCTGACCTTGAGCTTAAAACAGGTGCTACCAACGGAGTCGAGATTGCAAAGTAGAGTAGTTGATTCAGCGGCCAAGGGTAGCTTTTACCAGATGTCGGATCCAAGGACTCAAGTAATGACAAGCATAGAGATGATACAGGCGCCTTTGCGGAAAGACATTCCAGATCTGATGTTGTGTGCCTCCTCCTACTGTGGCCATTTGATATGCCCGAAAACAAAATTGAGCCCGCTGGAGTCACCAAAAGTTGTCATATGGCGCTGTGCTATGAAGCTATGAGCGAACAACACTTGAGAAATTTTGGACCGCGAGTCGACGTGACTCTTCATGTCCTCAAATGAAAACAACTTTTGGCGTTGCTGCTTGATTCGTATGTTATATCTAACCCTTCCAAGCTCCACCGAATCGTCGCCAGTCCTCCCAAATGCCTCTCAGGACGGCACGATCAGCATTGCCCATACTTGAGCTCAATGCCTTGACACCACGGCTATCATCTGCGCCAATTTCGGCAACGTCAATGATTGCCCACATGCCTGGCGTAAGTGCATCTCGCATACCTTCGCCTAGTTTACCGTTCAAGATAAGAGTGCAGTAATAGTGAAGGATGTGGGGAGTGTGTTGAGCAACATGCATGCGAGCTTTGCGTGTCTCGTCGACGAGGTCAGGTGCTTTCCCTCGGCTTCCAGCTACGTTGAACTGTGGTGGGTTGCAAAGGTTTTCAAGAAGTCTCGAGTACTTTTGCGCGTGCTTCAGAGTCAACGAAGCGGTCGTCGGATCGAGCCATGCTGGGTGTTTGAACCTGTTGACGGTTCCCGCATCTCTACTGCTAGGCAGGAAGAGGCAGGAGAGTAGTCTTTGCATCAATGGAACGAGGAGATGGAAACGGCCACCCAGACCGGGACGATGGAATTGCAAGAGACTTTGGGTGATTGTACAAAGGCCCTCGAACATCAGTGATGCTTGCTTGACACTCTTAATCGGCGATGAGGGTGATGCAAGAGTGGTCACTGTAGCGATGGTCATCTCTAAAGAGTATTGCGTAACAAGGTTAGGCTAAATATGTTGTTAGTAAGTTGTTCAGGTGCAGTAGAACTTCTCAGACATACCTGTTCTCTCAGGACAGCGACGACACAGGCGACCAACTGCTGATGAACGTCGTACTCGGAGCAAACATTCAATAGTTCTAGCAGGCGTACGAGGACAGAGATCGAACCAACTTCTGACGCAGCGGCACCTTGCTTGCGAGAGACATGCATGGCAGTGATAATGCATCGCACCAACATGATTTTTTCTGCCGTGCACTGTTGGATCGAGGCAGGCAGAATTCGTTCTATCAAAGAGAGCTTTTCGCTCTCGGAGATATTCTGCATACTTTTGATGACGGAATCAGTGATGGCCCAGTACTGGCCGGCGTCATTCTCCTTTGCTAGCAGATGTTCGGCACTTGTGCATATCTCGATGGGATCAGCTTTGTGTGCTGCCGAAGATAGCTGCTGGAAGCATCGGACCAGGATCGGAATGGGAACATCCGTTGACTCTTCAACCAGACTGCGCAGCTTCTTCGCGAAGCGCTTTACGTCTGTCGATCGTTAGTATGACCACATGAACCTGTCGAAGGGTCTGTCGAGTACTTACATTTCTCGGTCGAAGAACCGCCAGAGGACAGAATCGATTGTGGGATACCAGTGAACACTTGAACAGCGATACGAGCCTTGTCCAAATTGTCGCCACTGAGCTCGTCATCTGTTGAGTTCGACAATGTCTCCCACAACCGCTTGACCAAGGAGTCGATGGTGGACGATGAACGATGAGAGAAATGTGACAGCTCCTTTTCAGTGAAACGAGCCTCGGACGCTTCGAAAAGCGCTTTCACCAGCAAGACTCTGCCTGGAGTTGACAGCAGACCCAAGTCCTTCTGTCTGCTGACAAAATCCGATACGAGCACGGAAAGCTGCTCTAGGTACGACTTACTTCGATCCTGCTCTTTGGTATCGATGATGTGTCCTAGAAGGCGTTTACAAATAGCCTCGAAAGCGTTCAGCTCAGTGTTGTCGTAAGACACACTGGCGAGAGCCCATAGCACATCAGGCGCCACCGAGATCTTGGCTGTTGCATTTGGTAGTTCAAGAAGTCCTGCAATCAGATCGAGGCTCTGCTGTTTGGCTTGTCCACTGAGCTTGTCTTTGATCACCGAGGATACAGTGATGTCCAAGATCTTCTCGCGCTGTTGGCGGGAGAATCCTTTCAGCGGCCACTGTAGAAGAATGTCCAGCCACGATCCAGATGCATCGGAACTCTCTATTGTTTCACAGACTACTGTAAAAAGATCGTCTTTGATGGAGAGATCGCTAGCTGCGAATACCGCGTCCAAGAACTCGAGAAGCACGGTGCTCGAGCGCGAAGACTCAGAGAAGAAGCTGCTGAATAGGTCTTTGAAGAGCTGGACTCGCTCAGTCGTAGGTATGCAAGCAAGAAGTCCTGGGTAACCAGTGAGAACCGTCAAGAAAGCGGCAGGTCGCTGTGAAGCGTAACTACGAGATTTGTCCCCATCCTGAGAGGGCAAAGCTGCACGGCAGAAAAGATGCGCATAGTCGGATTCATGTCCAGTCAGTTGCCTTTGCATGTCACATATGGAGGCGATGAAGACGAACGCAGAATCGACTTCCGACACATTACCAGTAGAGGGGCCAGACTTTAGTTCAGAGCCGCCCTGAATCTTCTCCAGGGCAAATCGTGTGATGGGATCGTCAAGCAGGGCCGAGTTTCTCATCTGTACCTCCTCAGTCGACTTGGCAGTTGACCAGATTGGGTACCATAGCTGATAGATCCGGGAACATAGACCGATCATTTGAGCAGAAAGAAGTCTAGTGATATCAGCAGATTGAAGGAAAGCGCTCTCAACAGCAGAAAGCAGTGACTCTAGATGAGGCATGAGAGTGTCAATCGTAGCGTCAGTCTTCAAAGCACCAATGATGGCGTTGAGCAAGACGATGTTTGCAAAGGCTTCAGAGCTTGCAACGGAAGACGATGCGACCGACCGAGTCAGCGTACTCTGGCGAGATTCCAACAGCTCTGATATTTGTGCAGACGTCAAGGACGTTTCCAGTATGGCTCTCAATGACTCCTCCAAGGACAAGTCTGCCCAGAGAAGCCACTTGGATGTCTTCTTCGAGGATATCTGGATGCTGAGACATGAAGACCACTGATCGAGGAAAGCGGGAAGATTGCGGGTACGAGCATAAGCGTGCATCAGAGGTACCACAATCTTATAGCAGATAGTTCGAGGGTTCTCCCAGTCGTCGGCGGAGGCCGAGCCCGAGACCTTGGATGCTTTTGCTTCCCCGTTACTTGTTAGTGCCTCAAACAATGCCTTGGCCGGAGCAGCATTGAGGTCTGTGAACATGCTTGCATTCATGGTGAGAATCTTTGCAACAAGAGGAAAATCAGGAAGAGACGTCGACAAGTTGCATCGCTGAGCCAACATGTCACTCAGCACATCCGCATCAAGCACCAAACTTTTGCTTGACAGCACGTCCAACATGTCTTTCAGTTTCTGATTGACAATGGCAGCGTCAGAAGCCTTTGAGGAAGGAGTTATAGTGTCCGACAAGGAATTGAACACAAGGTGGATCCAGGGGGCCTCGATTATCCTTTGCTTGGGATTGGCAATGGGCGCGCAGCGAACGGCCAGATCCAGTAACAATGGCACGCATCCATATGCATGGGAAAGTTGGTCTTGCTTAACAAGATCTGAGGCGTCTGCAGCGAGAAGAGTGGTAATCTGCGAGCGCACAGGTTCCAATCTCTGAACCAAGCCAGGAACCTCTGCTTGTTGGCGTTTCTTTTGTACAACGGCCTTTGAGCTATAGAAAGCAACTCTTGCTGGTACGAAGAGATGTGTTGCCAGCAAACGATCGAGAGATCGGATGGCATGTTGTGCATGTTGCTGAGAAGCAGCGTTGGAACTCAGATCCGATTGCAAGAGTTGTAGAAGAATAGCAGCCGGCCACAAGCACTCGGTGCAGAAGGAGATATCCAGGGGATCAACTGAAGCGTTGGGTTGCAGGATCGCCAAGTCTTGAATCAGAGCCAATGAAGATGCCACAAGAGAGGTGGGAAGGTTTTGCGAGGATCGCAGGCGTAGCAAGGCATAAAGAGTATGCTTGACGAAACGGACCAGATCTGCGTGATCAAGACGTAAAAGAGCGTGGACGCGATTCTCCGAGGCAGCGTCTGTCGCAGATGGGGACTGGGTCGAACGGGAGATCAAAAGACGGATCGAAGCCGTGAGCTGGCCAAAGATGAGAGCAGGGTGATCTGAAGTTGTATCATTGGCAGCACTTTGCCTCTTTCTCTTTTTCGTGGAACGTTTTGCGTCATCTGTGGTGTTTGGAGCTGGAGAAGAAGTGGGTGGGAAGAGTTGAGCGAGAGCGTTCGAGCAGGTGTTTATCGGAGTAGCGGCAGACAAGGACTTGGCCAGGGCAGCAGAGGGCATGCGTTCAAGAGTCCGACGCAAGAGGATCCATGATGGAAGACATTGGCAAGTGTCTGGCTGGGCGGAGAGCTTGTCGAGAAGCCAACGCAGTACAAAGTCCAGACGGGCAGTATGTGAGAGCGAGGAAGAAGAAGGCGATTCGGGAGCGGACTGAGGATCTAGAGAGATGTCAAGGATTCGAGCAGCTTCTTGAACACGCTCTTCAAAAGAATCAAAGGATTTGTCGAGGGAAAGAAGGCGTCGCAAAGACGACTGGACAGGTTAGCGACTAGGACTGGGCAGGAACAAGACTTCAAGTACCTTTGAATCGTCGACGGCAGCCATGACCGGCTGGAACAGGTGTGCAGAAAAGTCGACGCTCTTTCCCTCGAATGATGGAATAACTTTGAATTTGCATGTGAAGGTACGAAAGATGGTCCAAGCTCACCACCTGCTGCAGCGGGAAAGCGCGAACGACTCCCGAGCTGGCAAGGGCAGGGCCTCCTCGCGACGACGACAACATACAAGGCTCGACTTCTTTCCTACTGTCCAATTCACCAACACATACAACTCAGAATGTCCGACTCTGTTGCCCCTTCATCGCCCCAGGCCCCTGGCTCCCTGCGCTCTAACAGACCCATGAGCGAGGCCCTGCTCAATGAGAAGGCATGCGACCATCTGCCTCAATCAGTTGTGCGCCGTCCACTGACTCTGCTATGCTAGTGGGACCACTGCCTGAGCACCATGCTCATCCGCTCCACCCTCGGTGCCTCATTCGGTGTCATCTTCTCCGTCCTCCTCTTCAAGCGCCGCGCATGGCCTGCCTTTGTCGGCTTCGGTTTCGGTGCCGGTAGAGCCTGGGAGGAGTGCGACAACGTGTGTCCACTCACTATCCTACAAGACGTCTTCTGACCATATACAGAGCTTCAAGCGCGCTGCTGCCCCCACCAGAGACGGCCTGAGAACCATGAGACAATAAACGCTTTTCGTGAAGCAACCCCCCTCTTCTTACGCCTGTGTCTAATCCTCAAAATCGAACTTCTTTCCTACTCCTCATCATCGTGTAAAAACACTTCAATATCTTCGTCGCAAATCTCGTTGGCATTGTTATGACCTACAGGACCTAAGAAACACTGTCCAGACTTCTCGATTTCCTTGGGCACCAGTATAAACAACTATGTAGGCTTTTACTCTTAGCCTCCTTTCGAACCAATCCAGTTCAGTTTCTCTACTTTTGCCGCCCAACCTTTGGAAAATTCTACAAGAGCAGTTTCGATTATCGCTTACTGTGCTCTGCCAATCTCGTGCGCCTCGAGCTCTGCCAATGGTGACTCTTGTGCTGTGTTTCCACCTCCATATCTTGACTGAGGGAGACTAGATGGTGGCTGACCGCTGGCAGAATAGGCCGAAGATGGGGTATACGGCGTGTAGGCGACATAGTGCGATGATGGTGCTCTAGGCGTGCCTATGCCAGGGGTCGTCATCCACAGCGACGAGTTGGATGGAGTTGGGCTCGACATGGCGATGCTGGGCGATGACCAAGGAGGAGCGTTGGCGGGTGCCTCTGCTGCTCCTCGAACATCTTCTGGTGAGTAGGGTTGAGCATTGGGTAGATTGTGATTGGCATCACTGTGAGCATGTGTAGATCCAGATGTGTCGTCGGCTGAGCGATGTGACTGCTCTCCCAGCTCTGCTGGTCCTTGCGAGTTTGGTAATTCACTGATCACATCATGTTGACTGTTGGAGTGCTCTGCGATGCTGTCTTCTCCTTCCCCTAAACCGAGAGAGTAGCCAGCCTTGCTTGATTTCTCTCTTGACGTTCTTCCTGCACCAGATCTGCGACGCTTCCAACACTTCCAGAGGACGAAGAAAAGTGCCAGCAAGATTATTGAACCAGCAGCTGCTCCGATTATGATACCGATGATAAGTCCACGAGAGTTGGCCAACGAACTGCTTGGAGCTGGGTCGGGTGTAGAGGTATTCATGGCCATGCTCGGGGACGGCGAGGTTGATAGCGAAGGCGGTGGCTGAGCTGACGACTTGGGTACCACTGTTGATGAAGGTGAACGGTTGTCAGAAAGGTTAGTCTCCGTCGGTTGTGAACCCATTGTAGGTGCAGACGAAGGCATAGCGGATCCTTCCGTGGGTGCAAAGATGGAACTCTCAGACGCGGTGTCAGCGTAGGTAGTGGTCAACTTTTCGGTACCGCAGCTGAATACGTAGTTGTTGTGTCGGTATGCCTTGACACAGAAAGGAAGGCTGGGCTCGGAGCTAAATTTGACGAGTCAGTGTCTTGAACATATGGCGGTACATCAATATGTTCACCAGTAAACGCATCCTCCAGTGACATAATCGCAAGTGGCTGTGATGCTCGATGCATAATCAACACATTCTGTACGCGGAACACAAGTGGTGCCAATGGCAGAGCAGCAGCCGATGTATCTGCAAATCTGAGTCAGTAGTCAAGAACACGTGGTGAGGAGGAAGCGCGCATACCCATCACTGCCAGAGACGCAAGCAGCTGGTTGGTAACAGTAGACTAGATGATGGTAAGTTACTACAGACAGAGAAGTCGATACAGCAGTTGGCATACACTTGCTGCTCGAATCACAAAAAGTTCTGATGTCGCGCTTCTGGACCAACAGGTCAACCTGCGAATGCCAGGGGTCTGCATGAACTGGGCAGGTTGGTGCCCTTGTAATCTGGCCAAATATGCTGGTAGCAATAGACAGCCAGAAGAGAAGAAGATGTATGAAAGTCATGTTGGTGGCGTGGCAGCAATGCAATGCTCTGGTCTTGTGTGTGCGCGCGAAGAGCAGAGGCTGAGAAAGGACTGCGTTTGTTGTGGATGGCGCGGACTTGAGAAACTCGTCGGGAGCATACAAATGCCTGAGTGCAAACAAACGATACTCTCGACAATTCTCTTACGATCGTGACAAAGTTTTGGGAGCATGCCTTACACATAATTGTACCTAACTTGTCCATCTGCAACAGCCTTGCCTGTTTGGTTGCCTTCCATCTCTTGATATGTCTTGGAAAAACTTCACACACTACTTTGTACATCACACTGCAGAAAGTACTACCACCTTACCTTGATTCTCGATAACAATGTATGGATGTTTTTGAAGAAACGAGGCTCTTGTCAGACGAAATTTTGCCGGTTTTCTACCTCGTGCACTGCGCCAGAAAGTTGGGTTCTGAGTAGACTGGACGGTCAAGTCACCATGATCGATACCTGGTCTGTAGACCAGAGTTGTTGCCATTCGAAGAACCACAGGTGGTGATATTATTAAACTCTGTTGAACCTGAGCGGCTTTGGATACGACGAAAAGCATATGCTTCAAGGCTACTGTTGATTGCTTCTCCTCTGTTTGAACGCAACAACTCCTTAGAGTCCAGGAGTCGAACATGGGCATTCGTTTGGAGATCAAGGAATGACGGATACATACAGAAATGACCATCAGCAAAAGACGTTCTCGCGGTCATTTGGTCTGGGCCGAAACGCTTGGCTCGCTCAGGGCAAGATTCGACCAAGGGAACTTAGGAATAGGGATGCTTATACTGACGTAAGTTACGTGTCAGTAAGGTCAGTAGGTAAGTGACGGTAAGTTACCTACCTTTTTGGTAACTTACCTCGAATCTACGTAGTTTTAATTATGATATGCGAAATATTAGGTCCAGAGGACGGGCCGGAGACGGCAAAGATGCTTAACCTAAATCCATGCCTAATCGCGAAAAGTGGCCGCAAACCCGCGGCTCTAATATTCAAGTCTGACGGTCACTTACACGTCACTTACCTATAGGTAAGTTACCTCGTACATCCCTACTTAGGAAGGGACAAGTGTGGAGCAGGCGCAGACTGTTCGGTGCCTCGTGCAGACCTAGACGCATGACAAAGACGGCAGAGTCGGAACATCTTTTGATTGTTATGTTGTGTGTTGGGTTTCGTGCATGCCGCCTGTGATTTATTGTACAAGGAGCGGTGGGAAGTCAGAACGCGCAGCTGAGACATTTTGCGTTTGTTGACAGGAGAGAGACTCGTGGACAAAAGCGCATGTGCCGATGATCCCTGCGGTGAAGAATTTACTTCATATCCCACGTTGCAGCTGCTCACACATAAGCGAAGACGGCCACCCGCTTACACAGCACCACAGGAGGTGAGAATCTTCGCGCGCCTGCAGCCGACGACGAACAGGACCATTTCCTCTGTGCAGAGAGTGTCCAATCCTCAGAGACACATCTCGGCAGGGCGCAGACGAGCGATCCGAAAGCAAACGGTCGTAACCAACCCACGTCACACGTTATGGAGCAAGTGGAACTCGGAACGCGCGACGGCGACCAGCTGAAGTCTGTTGATACCATGGACAACAAAACTGTGCAACCGCGCCCGGATGCGCCGCGGCGAACCACGCATCCTGCCGCCGTATTGAAGAAGCCGCCGGTGCCTGCTGCCGTCGACAGCGACTCTTCCGCATTTTCTCGTCCCAGCATCAACAATCACAACAACAGCACCCCCGCCAGCTACAGTTCCAACAGCCTGCCCTTGCGACCGCGCAACCAAGTTCCCTACACAAGGCCTCATCTACGCTCCCGGTCGCACGCCTCGGTCCTTGCTCCTCCCATGGCGCCGCGAGCACATTCACTACCGTCGGTGCATTCGGCCGGCCACCAATATCCTTCTTCTCCTTCGGCATCCCCCTTGCTGCGTCCGTCAAGCCCAATGTCTTCCTTGTCGCCGCGCCAACCATACTCGCCAAACTTGCGACCGACCTCTCCCTTTCGTCCTCGCTCTCCTTTGCCCTTGGACGAAGCGACCTATGCCCAACAATCCTCCTATGACGGAGCCTTTCAAAGCATTTCCGAGGATGCCGAGCTCAACATAACCCCACGTTCTCACCTAGACAACCCATCACATACAGCTCCATTCGGACGTTCACTCTCCCTGCGCCGGCAACGGCCATCTTCTCCTCTACATTCGCTCACTCCTTCGGCTGCCACACCCCGTTCGGCATCTGCTACTTCTTCGCCCTCGGTTGCAACAAATCGCTTCAACGATCACTTTCCTCCGCTACATCACTACTCCAGCAATTCTTCTTTTTCGAGTATCTCTACCACACCTTCGTCTGCTCGCTCGCGATCTCCCAGTATCTCATCTCTGGAAACCATCGAAGACAACCCGGATCTGGAATGGGAAGCCATCGAGGCCGACCGAGCGGCCAAGCAACGCGCTGCAGAAGAAGCCGAGGAGCAAGGCGATGACAGCGAGCCCCGCAGAAGAGGTAGTCTAGATATCCCAGGCCACAGAAGTGTTGGCTTCGGTTTCGGCAGAAGAGGAGGAGATCCAGGGCGAAAGAGATGGAGTATCTGTGGTGGAGAGAGGACCCATGATCTAGACCTGGAGACTATCTGGGAAGATTGACGAAACAACCACCATCTCTAGCGGCGCTCGGGTCCGATGATTCTTGATTAGCGTGCTTCCCTATTGCTTTTCTTCTTGTTTGACTCTTTTTTTCTTTCTTTACGCTACATGAGGGAACCCAGGTTTTTGGTTTGGTGAAAAGGTTACAAGACTGTTGAGTTTGTCCATTCTCCGTTTCACGCTACGATACCCCTATCACGACTCCGGTCTAGGTAGACATATATGCATTAATGCCTCTGTTATGCTTTTTACACCAATCTTTCCAAACATACTCTTTCAACTTTGACACAGTGTGTGAGACTAACATGCCACAAGGTGGATCCCAGATCACGACCATGAGATGCTATACTTTTATCAGTACTTTTGGTTTGGAAGATGTGAATAGGGAATCAAACTTACGCAATCATGATACCAGCGCCAGCAGCAATAGCCACGAGCTGAGTAACAATCTTCTTAATCTCGGCGACCTTGTTGGGTCCGGTCTCCATGAGCTCGGGAACAACACTCATGCCCACAAACATGAAAGTGCCTGCAGTCCAGGGCAACAAGAGATCGCCCCAGTGGAGACTGGTGCCAAAGAGTCCGGGAGTGGAAATGGCATCAGCGCTGTTGCCGCCATATTCTTGGACTGCAATGCCCATGAGTGCGCCGGTGAGGGCGCCTGCTGCAGTCAGGAATTGGGCACCGATGGCTGCGCGCTTGGAGAATCCGGATTGGATGAGTAGGGCAAAGTCGCCGACCTCGTGAGGGACCTGTGGTTTGATTAGTCGGGTATGTCAGAAGTTGGATGTGGATACTGACCTCATGAAAGAAGACGGCGGTGGTTGTCAGTGCTCCGACGGTAGGAGAGGCATAGAATGAAGATGCCATGGCAAGACCATCGGTAATGTTGTGAGTAAAATCGGCAATGATATTCAAGTAACCTCTGTTGGAGCTTGGTCCGGCCTCTTGCTTCTCTACAGACACAACACCCTTGGTGCCTGCCTTCTCGTTGTTACGTTGACGCAGACCATCGGTTTGTGCTCCACTGTCAGAGCCAGATGCTTTGGCGGAAGCAGCCGCCTTGTCACCTCCTTCAATCTTACCATGAGCATGACCGTGAGAGTGGCCATGACCCTCATCGCCTCCAGAAGCAATACGGATAGCCTTGTCAAGAATGACGAAACTGACAAAGCCAACCATGATGGCAATGCCGAGCAGAATGTTCTTGTTACCGTCGGCAACCACCAGAGTTACATGTTCCGGGCTGTCTTCACCAACGAAGATCTCGGGCAGAAGATGGAAGAGAGTGTCGCCCATGAGTCCGCCAAAAGCAAAGGCAACCATGGTGTTCAAGGATGCAGGGTCAATGTCTGAAGGGCACAGAGCCAGCAAGAAGTTGGGAGGTCCAGAGATGTAGAGAACGCTCCTGTGAAACCATCAGTATGTTTTTAGTCACCCAAGAAGTGTATAACCGTACAAAAGTGTGTTGACGGCGGGTGATCCTGGGAACAATACGGCGAATGCTCTAGCTGTGAAGCCTGTAGCAGCTTCATGTGCCGTTGAAGCCTTGTGGGCATTGAGAGACTGGACGAGGGGACATTGCTAACGGAGTGAGTATGATGTTTCAGAACAGACATCCAGTATTGGACAAGAATGTACCAACCTGGATTTGTTCTTCGATCTCTGCAGAGGAGAGGTTTCCAATAGGTGTCTTTTCAGATTGTGCAGCAATGATCTGGCATAATGCTACGAGAACGACCAACAAGGTGGCATACACACGGTTCATGATGGCCATCTTGTGTGTTTGTATCCCACAAGTTTTCCTTGTGAATTGACAGTCAAGTTGTCATCTGTACTTTAATACTTGGACTCGAAGGGGAAGGCGCGAGGTGGTGCGATAAGATAAGGAAAGAGTGCAAACATGGGGAAGCCGCGAAGGGTGTTTGCATCCAAATTTTCGGGGTCTGACTTTTGGATGGCGGTTTGCCGACACCATTTTTCCCAGACAACCATACAGACAAATCAGACAAGATGGGTCGCGAATTGCAAAAGAAGAAGAACCGCTCGTCGACGTCCAAAGTGACTCAAAAGGCAAAGTCGAAGAGAAAGTTGTTGCAGAACCCCATCATCGCAGCCAACTGGTAAGCCCACCGCAATGCGCTTTTGCACGCGCAAGAACTGACAATGCATCAGGAACCAAAAGGAGACCCTCAGCCAAAACTATCGCCGCCTCGGACTGGTTTCCAAGTTGAACCACCCCACTGGTGGTGTCGAAAAGACGTCCAAGACATTAGTCGAGGCTGCCAATGGCCTTGCCCCCGAGCCCACGCCCGACAACCTCAATATCAGCACAAAATTGCCTACCACTATCAATATCTCGGAAGTAAAGATTAGAAGAGACCCTAAGACTGGTGCCATTCTGGAAGTCTTGGACCAGAGAAAGGCAAACCCGCTAAACGATCCTTTGAACGACATTGAGGACAGCGACGATGAGGGATGGCAAGGATTTGTGAACGAGCACGGTGTTCTGGATGGAGCTAGACAGGGAGGTGATGCAAGAACCGATGTGGTCCGCCAACTCGAGGAACAAGCCGCCCGCCCGATCAAGAAGGCTCCCAGAAAGCAGAGCGACCGCGAGGAAGAATGGATCGAGCGACTGGTCCAGAAGTACGGCGACGACTACCTCGCTATGGCTCGCGACATGAAGCTCAATCCCTTCCAGCAGAGTGTTGGTGATCTCAAGAAAAGAGTCAAGAAGTGGAACGCCAAGCAACAGTCATAAGGTCGTAGACTGGGTGCTCTCTTTAATATGCATAGCGAAGGCGTTGGTTGGCAGGCACTGGATCAACATTTTACACACACTACAAGACATATGGACGGTTCGTCGTTGAACATGGTACAAGAATCAAAAGGTCATTATGCGTTTTCAGGTCTAAGCACCCTTTCCACCTCTCTCGTCCTGCATTCCGATGACAACATCTGGGGCCTCGGGGTTCTCCTTCTTTGCCTTTGCGGTGCTGTTGTTCGAGTCTCTGTTTTGAGTAGCAGTGCCGCCCTCGTCGCGGTTCTTGGCCCTATAAGCGCACAACTGTTAGTACAAGCATTGATCTAAGCAAGGTGGGAGAATATATACTTCTGGCCCTCGGCAGCGTTGGCACTCTGGACGTCTAGCTTGTCCTTCTTGTTGGTGGCGTGCTCACTGTCGGGGTATGCTTCGTTTGCGACGCTGTCGTCGGTGCTGAGCTTACCGCCGCTGCTGTAACGACATGTCGACGAAACGAAGGTGCGGCTGGGAGATGATAGTACGAGGCGAGACTGTCTCAAGGTGCTAAGGCGGGCAGTGCGGCGGTAGAGGGTCAGGAACTCTGAAGGTGAAGCCATGTTGGAGATTTGAGATGTGAGCTTGACGTGTGATAGGAATTGAGGAGAAGAGCAGTTGTGTTTGTGTAGAAGATGATGAGCCAGTGACTTCTGATGGAAATGATCATGCTGCAGGTACTCGATTACGTCAGAGAATGCCAAGCCTCGAGGGTCATGACTGCGAACTCATGACCAGCGACGGTGCGGGGGACGAAAAAGACAAACATCGTCTCTGTCACATTCATCATGGCCGCTTCTGACCAATTCCCGTGCATCCTGTGAGCCGAACCGTCCCAGACGCGCCCATGGAACGAACTGCGAAGCTCATGCGCATGGCGTAGAACCACCGACACTCCCTTCCCTACCCATCGTCTGGCCAGCGCCGCCATCCGCTCTCTCTCGGTCGATCAGGAACTCTCGCCTCTGGTCCGTCGCGACTTTTCGCTTCACCCTCCGTCAGATGCTCCTCCGAACGCAGTAGAGAGCGATCCTCTTCGCGCTTCTCTCTTGACCAATGCTGCTCCGACCACTTCGCTAGACACTCTCCAGTCGACACAGCCTACGTCTGATCAAGAAGATGCCACCGTTCTTCGCACTGTATACCGCGCAACTACCAATCGCATGCTTCGTGTCTCTGTGAATGGCTTCTTCGAGAGCCTCAACGTTGTCTTGCAGGTCATGCAGGAACTAGACGTTGATGTTCTTCAAGATAAAGGCCTCGAGGACCTCGAGGGCGCACAGGGTGTGGAGCAAGGAATGATTGGAACCACAAAGACTGGTGCTTGAGCAAACCATGTCTGTGCCATGTGTTTTACAAAGATCAAAAGACAATCTATAACGCAGTGGTTTCATCACTAGATGCACCTATCTGCCAAAGACCATCGCTCGTGAGGATAGACACAGGCAATGACGCCCCGAAGGCACTTGGATCATGGAGTCGCCATGCTGAATGAAAGAATGTTCATCGCTCCATCTCCGAGACTAGAAGACGTCGAGGCTTGTTGACTTTCTGGCTTTCAATGGGAAAACCTGTTTGTGAAGATATGAGTAGATCATCATATCGCGTCGGAACAATACTAGATGAACAGAACATCATTTTCTATTTTCATAATGAACGCACAATCAATACCTCAAGACTCGAGATTTAGCCGATCCTAGTTGTTATGGCGATCATGTAGGAGGCCTGAATATACCTTGTAGCAATTTATGGTCGAAAAGTGATGTTCTGTTAGTTGTTTGGCCATACCAAGTCCTATACGTTGTTTGCCCTCGTAATGACCAATTTTTGGGTCAAGATTGATAGCTGCATGGAATTGAGTTGTTGAAAGACGGTCATCTTTCCCGTGCATACATGCCGAACAGGCAGATCGTCATGACTTCCAATTTGGCACTTTCTTGAGCCTTAACTCATGCTCTCACACTGTCGTGTTTCACCTCATCAATAATGCAGCTGCGACAATCAGGATACTGGGCCTCGTTTGTGCTGTCAAGCCTGACCATCGTTCATGGTCAAGGACTGTTTGACCCGAGAGAGGCCACAATAGCTTCTGTTCACAATGCACTGTACTCTGGCGAAAGCTGTCGGAACATCGTATCTGCGTTTCTATCACGTATCGAAGCTTTGGATCACGAAAAGATCAACTCTATAGTATCTCTGGATTCGGAGTCTCTTGCGATTGCATCACAAAAAGATGCACTGTTCGCTTCCAAGAACACCATCGAAGGCCCGCTGTTCTGTGTACCCGTGCTTTTAAAGGACAATCTTGACACTGCATCTCTGCCAACTACCAGCGGAAGCTTAGCTTTGGCTGACTCGAGGCCTTCGGTCGATGCTGCGGTTGTCAAGGCGCTCAAAGATGCAGGTGCCATCATACTGGGCAAAACCAATCTCCAAGAACTCGCCTTGGAAGGAATATCCGTCTCCTCTCTTGGTGGTCAGACGGTCAATCCCTATGATGCCGACCGAACTCCGGGCGGGTCATCTGGAGGTAGCGGTGCTAGTGTTGCTGCATCATTTGCTGTCCTCTCTTTGGGTACAGACACGATAAACAGTGTGCGTAGTCCGGCGAGCGCAAACAGCCTCTTCGGGCTACGTCCGACCAGAGGTCTCGTGTCAAGAGCTGGCGTGGTCCCAAACTCACACACACAAGATGCTGTTGGGCCCATCGCACGATGCGTTGAGGATCTCGCTATTGCTCTTTCGGCAATTGCAAGTAAGCAGCTGGACCCTGAGGACAACAGTACTGCACTTGTACCTGAGGGTATTCGCGGCACGGATTACCACAGCGATCTTGCGTCCAACTGTTTGAGTGGTAAGACGATCGGAGTTCTCGAAACCTTCTTTGATCGCACCTCAACCAACGAGACCGAGCCCGTGAATAACGCAATGGATGCAATGATCGTGCGACTGCAAGAAGCCGGCGCCACTGTGGTACCCATCAATGATCCCAAGTATAATGTACATCCTATACTCGCCTCTTGTGAGACTCAGATATTCGAGTTGAGGCAAGAGATAGACCAGTACCTTGCAAGAGCAAGCCTCAAGGGGCAACATCCTACGAGTCTCGAAGACCTCTATAGCGAGGGCAGTTTCTTCCTTGTGCTGCCCCAGCAGTACGAGTTTGTCAAGGCTGTACTCAGGGGTAGTACACAAGATCTCGAGTATGAGGTGGTCATGAAGAACATCCAAGATCTGACCATGCATCTGCATGAAACGTTCAAAACAAACCATTTGGATGCAATCATCTACCCACAGCAAAAGAACCTCCCCGTGAGGATTGGATCCGCATCTCAACATGGACGCAATGGAATACTGGCCGGAGTGACTGGATTTCCTTCATTGGCGCTTCCCGCGGGCTTTAGTCCAGCTACCGCCCCAGCCCCAGTCGGCATCCCTGTCGGTCTCGAGCTGATGGGATTACCATGGACAGAATCCAAACTGCTACAGATTGCGCACGAGATTCAAGCTCTAACGCAGATCAGAAAGCCACCAGTGTGGGCTAATCGGCACATACCTATTCGAGACTATGCAGCTGTACCAAGCATCATGCCAAAGGATAGCAACAGCATCCCGTCCGTCTATCCACTTGGAGTTTTTTTGTAGATAGCACAACGTACATGCATCGGCAGAGAGCGCAAACCAATAGACTTGTCGAGAATATCTAGAGGCAGAGCCTGTTTGGGGTACAGTATCTAGACAGGTCGGCCTATCAGCAGTTCAGCGGCTATAGCGCTCTCACCAGACAAGATTGGCGCGTCGTATGAATCGTATGTTTGGACAAGTCCTCACGAACGCTGTAAGATCTACAATCCACTGCAAGTCTTCTGGAGTGTGCACTCGGGGTTTCAGCACCTCACATACATGGCGCATTCAAGTCACGAGTACATGCATGCAACATGTGAAAGCTAGCTCGAGCTTGAGTTGGTTGTATGCGTGTACTCGAATTGGCCCAAAGAGTGCTTGCGCCATGCTCTAAGCATGCAGCTTGCAGATGCGAGTCAAAGGACCACGCAGGCGCCGCGGAAGCAAGTGCTCGGCCATGACTTCGAGTCTCAAAACCAAAGAAGCCGACTTACACAGTCTTCGAGAAGCAGAGACCGGACAGACGGAAGCTCACTGAATCGGACCCGAAACCTCTTGCGTGGGAATTTGCCTCTGCGACTCAGGAACCAGACATTCGAGGCCGCAGAAACTTTGCTCGTCGGAGAATCGCTGTGGTTTGATTGCGGGGCCTGTCGATCAGCTATAGCCTGTGGGGAAGGGTCCTATCCTGAAACAGACACGCTGACTGGTCGGTTGACGCGCGGAGAGGAGGGTCTGGCTTGTCTGGGTTGCAGCAGATGTGGATGTGCTTGCGGATAGAGGCCAGAGTAACAGGTAGAGAGCGAACTCCAGGAAAAGACAATGACATAACCAACCTGGATAGCAGGTAGTCGGTACAACAGGCTTGGTCAGTTGCCATAGTTCGCGATTGCAAACGGCCTCACTATTGAGAGGGAGTGACGCGATTGGCAACGCGGTATCATGGCAACGAGATAACAAGACAGGAACGTATGGCCTGAGAGCGCTGTGTCTGTCGTGGTGCATACGTAGATACAGTGGTGGAATCGTTAGCGGCACTGCTCGTACTGCCGGTCCAAGCTGGGAAGCAAGGCAGCGAGCAGCCAAAATATAGTGGTATTTTATTGCCCGGCAACGATCCAGAGTGACCGGGGCGTTCCCGAATCGCCGTCATTCGCTGCCCACCTGCTCGATAGTGTGTGCAATCTACGATAGGCAATCTGCGGGCAGAGACATGGCGACAACAGAGAATCACCACGTTCGTATCATCGAGTGCACCGTTCGGGCGTCGCGTGGGAACAGAGAGCGCATCTTGGCCCTGGTTGTTATTATGGCATGCGAAATGGGACCTTCTGGGATTTGGGAAGCGGTTCACTCGCAACGCTCTCGTAAAACGCTTCGATCATTTCTGCCCTAGCGTTTTGGCCCGAGCGCAGCAACGCAGCCAAGGCCGAGCGAGCCTGAGCCTGCGACCAACTTGGTACATGCATCTGCATCCTCCAGGCTTCGCTCTTCTCTTTGCTCCTCTCTCTTCCCGCGACCCCTCCTCCTCGACCTCTGTACATCGACCTCTTCCTGTGGGATCTTCTCGGACGGCTTTTTGCAAGTTGTCTGTAGTCGAAACTACGTCCATTCCTTTTTAATTCGAGATACTGCTTGCTTTGCATATTTGTTGTTTGCGCACCTTCCTTCTTCCGTAACAAAGTGATTTAGCTCTGTGAGCGTCCCATGTTTCTAGTTTGGTATCTTCAACAACAACCCTCTACTATTGTGCCCGCGTACGCTGACATTGTACCCAGATTAATATTCTTTTATTCCTGTCGGCTTTCTGGCGACACATAGCGACATCGTCGTACCACGCGCAAACACATACAACTCACCTCACCATCTTACCTTCACTTTAATATCACCACCACACCTTCACCTCTCTGGGTGCTATGGCCACGACAATGTCCTTCCACATGAGCGACCAGCACTACAGATCCGCCAACATGGACTCAGAGACCTTGCAGCTCGTGCCAGACTTTGTCTTTCCTCCTCGACCTACCACAGAGCATCCCGCCATGTCAAATCCTAGACGACCAGCCTCGATGAGTCTGGCCCCCTCTTCATACCACGGTCGTTCTCGGTCAATGCGACAATCCACATCGGCGCTGCCAACCTTCAGCTTCAACTCTTCTGACACTTCTGGCCGTCTAGACAACCAACCTTCATCACCCACAACTCTGACGCCTCCTACCAGCCCGCCAAAGAGTGCAGGACACCGTAGAGGAGCGAGTGAATTGGTTGGCGGTGACAGTCGAATGGGTTTAATGCTAGGACCTAGCCCTTCAAAACATCTTGGTACTCTGCCTGTGCCTGATCTCAGTGGATCGCCATCTCGAAGACGTGGACACGCTCACCGCAGATCAGCCGCCATCTCTGGTCATGATCTAGCCAGCATCCTCCAGCCAAGAGACGCCAATGTACGACCTCAGAGCGCCATCCCGCAAACACCTACCGAGCCCATCTCTCAACCACAATATCCTTCGCCTGCCAAATCAGTGGCCGAGGAACGCAAGTCTAGTGAAAGTGTCATGACCGTGCTTTCTGCTCCTGGATCTATTGCGGAAGAGCCTATCACACGCCCACCTTCTAGGCCCCGTGTGGGTTTCTCGGAAAAAATCGAATTCATCCCTCGACCACTTTCCACTGTCTCTGCCGACACTACCAGCTCTGCATCAACTGTGCGTGGTCACTCCGTTGGAAACAGCTTGTCTTCGCTCATCAGCCTCGGTGGTATTGGAAATCCCTCTCCTAGAAGGACAATGATTACGATACCCGATCTTGCTTCTGAGGTCTCACCCCGATCGATTCCAACTATCGCACCTGAATCCATGGTCGAAGTCGCACCGCCTGTTCAGAGATCTCCTCCTGCCTTTAACCTTCTTAGCAACAGCCTGACGTTCGCTCCGGAAGCTGCTAGCGATGCTCCTCGACTTTCAAAGAAGAAGACATTCCTGAAGCTCGATCGCCGCCGTAGTGAGCCTTTGATCTCTCTGACAGCATCAGCCGACATTGGAACATCGACCATTTCTCTGCAAGAGCCTGTTGTTTGTGACGATTCTCAGATCCCTCCGAGACGCTCTGAAGCTGCCGACCAGGGTCTGCATCGAGAGTCCTCGAGAAAGAGGGTCAAGAAGTGGGCAAACTCAATTCTTGGCCGTAGAGCCAAGGATGCAAAGAAGGCAAAACAAGCAGCCGATGCTTCAGAGGAGAGTGAGAACGGCGAACAGACTCCTGATCTGGGACCTCAATTATCGGAGCCCTTCGGAGAGGAGCCTGATCTCGATGCTTTGTTCGGTCAAGATCCCTTTACTGATGGCGACGATTTCACAAGCCCCTCAATCCTCTCACCACGCTCAGAAATGTCGGATTCATTCTTCCCCTTCCTTGCGCCTTCATCACCAGGACACGAGGACACGAGCCCCGTCATCGATTTGGATGCCGCTCTTGGGCCTTACGGAACACCTACTATGAGCTGGGAAGAATCACGCCCTATCACGAAGAGAAGGCAACTCCACAGCAGTCGCTTGACTAGAGATTTCACTGGACCAGGAATGCACTACCACCGTAGAACCGAAAGTGCCCCTGCTTTGGTCCCCTTTGAATTCGCTGGTAGAGCCAGCTCTCCCGGACAATCGCCAATGGACGACGTTTTCGAAGAAGAGGAAGACGAATCACCCACTCATGTTGTGAAAGAATTGAGCATTAGCGACGCATCGAGTCAGGCTGACGAAGAGCTCGGCACTGGTATCCAGATTGTCGATGCCGCCAACTCGCAGCTTGAACCAAACTTTGACTGGAGCTTCGAAGATGGTCTTGGAATCGAGTCGCAAGGCTCGTTGAGAAATGCTCAGGCTTACGATTATCCCCAGCGTCAGTCTACCCCACCACGCACGTCGGTGGTTGAAGATACCATTCTTGAGGAGCCGACTCTGCTTGAAACTGTGGCAGACGACGAGGAGCCTCGAACCTCATCTGTCACAAAATCATCAGATTCTAGTGGTGCTCGCACTATCTCGGCAGAGTATACCGGTCTTGGTCTTCCTGCTTCAAACAATGCTCCTTTGACACCCACATCCAACGTCGCCTCAACCTTCTCGTCTCCTGATCTTGTGCGCAACCAAGGATCATTTGACGCTCTTCGACTTGGTACATCGGCATCTTCAATCGCCGACACTCGTACCATGAGCTCATTCACTACTGCAGAGCCAACTCCCGAGCCATACATGTCAGCCGATGATGTTCCTTCTTTGACTAGCAGTCGTTCGACCATGATCAGTACCATGTACCAGACTAGTCCTCGTCGTGAAACCATGGAACGACCTGTGTCAGTTGCATGTGGCAACGGTCAAGCAGACATGCAAGCTTCTGAACGCCGTCGCAAGCGTTCGAGTATTCAAAGTTTGAGCATGCTCCTAGGCGGTCCCTTCGGTGAGAGCAGACACAGTCTCAGGAACGAACAGCGTCCTCAGACGGCCATCGCACCATCTGCCCACCAGGACAGCAAGAGGAAGAAGGAGCATCGCCTGAGTAAGCTGATGTTCTGGAGATCCAAAAGCGATTCACGTACCAACCCTTTCCAAACCAAGTAAAAACTATGGCATTGATTTGGGCACGATTTTCATTTTCCTTTCTTTCTTTCTTTCTTTCTTTCTTTAGTCTACAACAACCCTTTTCCTTCGTTTCTACTCGCATGTTGCAGGAGCCGGTCTGGCGTCCATGCTATGGTGCATGAAAGATTTCAAACGTCATACGGCGCAACTTCTAGGAGTACTTTGCTTTTTTATGGGTTTTATTTTCGGAGCGGCACAACAAGGATGGCTGGGGGTGCGGAAAGGCTGGGACGACTTTCGATTATGGCTGTGCAAGCGCACAGTGGTGGAGGGAGAGCACAAGCGAAATTAGAGATTAGCATAGAAAGAGAAATGTCAATGACGGCTTTCACGCCGAGCCCACACGAGCACCCAAGGACGCGCACCACTGTCGGAGAAGTTGCAGGTCAACATATGCGGGAAGTGACGATCGAAGCCGCCGAGGATTGCTGATCACACTGTAAGGTGGTGGCGTTTCAGACGCAGCAGGAGTGTAATTTCAGTCATCTCCTGGGCTCTGGGGGAACACGGGGAGCACGTTGTGGCGATTCGAGCGACCGGCGGTCCGGACTTGCTATGGAGAGTGGTCAATAATAACACAAGACCTGTTGTTCGCAGAACAGTCAATCGCCTGGACAGATAATTGATGCAGGAGTGCTGAAGTCGAATTGCTCGCAGGGATGATCAACTGCTTGCCTTGTCAAAACAGACTCGGGCGATCAAACAGGCACACTCAACGAAAGTCTTGGACTCTTGGTAGAGGCGTCCGCGGATCAAACGAACAACAGCGGCTGAGGCTTGACCCGTGCTTTGTCACCAGCGTAGAAATGCTGGGCCAAACAAAACCCACTCATCGTCCCCTGCTTGCCGTTGTTCCATCATCTTTCCTGCCACTCTCGTTGTGCAGTCTGCTTAATTCGCCTTTTTCTAATACTCGACTTCTTGAACACTCTTCCCGTCACTCTTTTATCGGGAACTTTTTCTCTTGTGTCTTACTAGACCCCTTTCTCGTCGTTTTAACCTGATATCTTCCACTTTCTCATATTTGCACAATGAAGGCTTCATTCGCTGCTGCTTCGCTCGCCTTGGGCTCCCTGGCCATTGCCTCTCCTACTCTCGAGGCCAGAGCCACTAGCACTTCTTCTGGCAGTCTCCCTACCGTTACCGTCAACGGCAATGCCTTCTTCGCTGGCAACGAGCGCTTCTACATCCGTGGTGTCGACTACCAACCCGGTGGCTCTTCTGATGCCAAGGACCCTCTCGCTGATGAGGATGGCTGCATGAGAGACATCAAGTACTTCAAGCAGCTCGGTATCAACACCATTCGTGTCTACACTGTCGACAACACTGCTAGCCACGACACCTGCATGAACGCCCTTGCCGCTGCTGGCATCTACGTTGCCCTTGATGTCAACACTCCTCTTTACTCTATCAACCGCGACACGCCCGCCATCTCGTACAACGCTGTCTACTTGCAGAGTCTCTTCGCCACCGTTGATGCCTTCGCCAACTACACCAACACTCTTCTTTTCTTCTCCGGTAACGAGGTCATCAACGATAGCAACACCACCGACTGCGCGCCCTACGTCAAGGCTGTCACTCGTGACCTCAAGCAGTACCGCAACAACAGAGGCTACCGCGCCATCCCTATCGGTTATTCGGCTGCTGATGTTAGCGAGAACCGTTACGAGACTGCCCAATATATGAACTGCGGTACCGACGACCAGCGTAGCGACTTCTTCGCCTTCAACGACTACTCGTGGTGTGACCCCTCGTCTTTCACTCAGTCTGGCTGGGACCAGAAGGTTCAGACCTACGGCAACTACAGTCTGCCCCTTTTCCTTTCCGAATACGGCTGCAACAAGGGAACTCGCCAGTTCGAGGAGGTTTCTGCTCTCTACAACCCGGAGATGACCGGTGTCTACAGCGGTGGTCTCGTCTACGAGTATTCTGAGGAGGGTTCTGACTACGGCCTTGTCACCATCTCCGGTTCCACTGTTACCCCCAAAGATGACTTCACCTACCTCCAGGCTGCCTTCTCCAACAACACTGCTCCTTCCGGCGACGGTGGTTACCATTCTAACAACACGGCTTCCACCTGCCCTCCCGCTAGCAACACCTGGAACACTGGCAACTTCACTGGTGAGGACCTCCCTGCCATTCCCAGTGATGCCAAGAAGTACATGACTTCTGGTGCTGGTCAGGGCCCCGGTCTTGCTGGTCCCGGTTCCCAGGATGCCGGCACTGACAACGTTGCCACTGCTTCTGCTGGCAGCGGTTCCGCTACTCGCACCGCCTCTGGCTCTGCTTCTACTGGTTCCGGTGCTAGCGGTAGCGCTACCCACACCCACACCCACACTGGTGCCGCCTCGCGCGTCAACATGGGTGAGGTTTCCTTCGCTCCCCTGGTCATGACCGGTCTCGTCGCCCTTTTCACTCTGTTGGGCGCCACTCTTCTTTAAGCAAATCCTTCCATTTGTTTTTTCTCTTCTTGTTTTGCCCTCATCTGCATTCCCCGGTGTTTTGGGTCACCATGCGTCTTCTATTTTGTTTTTAGCAACATCCGAGGCTCGATTAGCCAGCAGAGAGACTTTAGAGTCTGGATATCTGTATTACTTGAGTCTGATTACTTCTCGTATATACATTTGACAAAATTCTTATCTTACAAACATTCCACCTTGTTTCTTCGAGAGTGATCTCGAAGCTCAGTTCAATCCCGCTAGACAGAAGCACGACCATACCTCATTATCGGTTCATGAATCATATAGACAAGCGAGGATCTAGTACCAGAGTAGTTCTCGATATAATGTCATGTCGAGATGGTTTTGGAATGGGCTCAGATCTGCATGTGTACAGAGACAGAAGTACTACAGACACGATGAGGCGGCACGGGTTATGAATACTGCAAAACCTCCGTCACCAGGAGTTTGATTAATGGGAGTACACCGAGCAGTGGCTCTAACTATTACATAGCTATCATAATGCGAGAACTTGACCCTGTCACCAAAAGAACATGAATGCAACATGACTATTGCGGACTCCAGAGGAATAGGCCGATATGATGATTGCTTTGCTGTTTAGTCAGTAGGAGCACCCTGTTGTTAGAGAAGTGCCAACCGAGACCAACGGACTCCCGGATCTCGACTCGTGGTTACCAATGATTGGATCCTTTGCAATGACTTCTGGAGCAGTTGTCGGAATTGCGGATCTAGTAGAAAAGGAGTGTTTTGTCAAGCATTGGGTCGACGAAGTCGTATTCGATCGTTAGTAAGAATGCTTCCATGCTATCTATATAGACCTGTCTGTGCAGAGGAGGCAAGATTCGGCCTTGGCTCAAACCTTGATGGGCGACCTGCAAGAAAGCTGCATAGGATAATTAGCTGGTTAAATATGTGTACATTTGCTCGGAAGGAACAAGATGGCTCCTGGCTGTTTGCGACACGTTAAGTTCCAAGTAATAGGTATGATGAAGATAAGAGTGCTTCAATGATTCATCACGTCTGGCCAAAAAGATCAAGATGGGACTTTGTTGTTCTAGAAAGTCAAAGAAGGTTTGATTACACGATCAAAGACGAGAGCCAAGGCCAGTCAAGGGCGTGAGAAAGCCACAACGGGGGAGGGGAGGTTGCAGCTGTGAGGATTGAAGGATTCCGGCACCGACCAACCAATAGCATCAGTGTATGGGAGGAGGTCGATGAAGACGAAACGGAGTGCTGCCTAGCTGCCTCGTCGTATCTTCTGTCAGATCCAGGCGCTTTGTGTCGATATCTGGAAGGCTTGTTCTTTGTGCAGAGCCAGCGGCGAACTGTCCCAACAGCAGACTTTCTTGTTCGTTGGCACTCGATAGCGACACCAACGATGCCGTCACCAGACGAAGCCGTGTCCGACGGCTACTTCAATGACCTGAGCCAACAACTCCCCGACCAGCCCAACCAGCAGCAACCACCCAAATCCAAGCGTGTCGCATGTGTGCTGTGTCGCAAGCGCAAGCTTCGATGCGACGGAGCAAAACCATCATGCGCGACATGTACCCGGCTTTCCCACAATTGCGCCTACGATGAGGTTCGCAAGAAGAGCGGCCCCAAGAGGGGCTACGTAAAAGAGCTGGAAGCCCGCCTGGCCCAAGTCGAAACACTCCTCAACACTCATGCTGGTGTCGAAATGCCTCTGAATGCCGTCGACCAGTCTGTAGTCACCGGAGACGACCTGCCAGACTTTGGCGGTATCGACCCCGACCAAGGACGTTTGATGCAGGAGATGCGTGTAGGCCAGCCTCCACCGGCAGCCGATAATTCCATCCCTGCCACACGCCAGCCCTCAATGTCTGAGACGTATGATAGCCAGCAGCCCGGTTTCTGGGAGGGCGACCTCAAATCACCCTCATGGGTACCCAACTTCTCGTTGCTTGCTACCGGCATGGACGAACCTCTGCCTCCTCCAGAGGTTTGTGCCGAGCTGACCAGTCTCTACTTTGAACGCGTTCACCCCTCTGCCCCCATCTTGCACAGGCCTCGCTTCCTCATGTCCATGCAAAACACATCGCCTTTCCTTCGACCTCGTCTGTCTCTGCAGTATGCCGTTTGGACCTTGGCTGCCAGCTCTCATCCAAAGTATGAAGACATGGTCGACACCCTGTATCGCCGTGCTCGGCACTACCTAGAGCGTGACGAGATGTCTGGTGTTGGCGAGAAGATGATCAATCTGGCCACAGTTCAGACTTGGCAGTGTATAGCAGCTTTTGAGTTCAAGATGATGTACTTTCCACGAGCTTGGCTTAGCACTGGAAGGACTTCCCGATTGGCCCTCATGATGGGCCTGCACCGTGTCGACGGTCCCAATATTGACGTCAAGCAATGCTTACCTCCGCCCAAAGACTGGATAGAGAAGGAGGAGCGAAGGCGCTTGTTCTGGATGTGCTTTGCCGGCGATCGATATGCAAGTATCGGTACCGGCTGGCCCATGACTATTGATGAGACCGACGTCTGTACAGATTTGCCAGCTTCGGACGAGGCTTTTGATGCTGGTACACCCGAGCCTTCTATTTCCTTGAAAGAAGCCCTCACGCCTGGCGGTGCTGATTCCCTATCCTCATTTGGATCTGTTGGTGTCATTTCTGCTCTCTTTGGCCGTAACTTGTTGCATCTACACCGGAATGCAGAAGACCAAAACGACGGCGACATCAATGGCATATTCTGGAAGCGCCATCGACAAATGGATGGCATAATTCTCTCCTTGTTGCTTGGTCTTCCCGAGTCCTTGCGATTGCCACTCGCTGTCTCCGACCCCAAGGTTGTCTTCATGAACATGTGTATCCACACTTCCGTGATCTGCCTCCATCAAGCTGCCATCTTCAAGGTAGAGAAGTACCAACTGCCAGCCAAACTCGCTACAGAGTCCAAGATGCGCTGTTTGACTGCCGCTGCCGAAATCTCAAGTTTGATGAAAATGTCTAGTCACCTCGACATGGCTCAAGCTAATCCATTCATGGCCTTCTCCCTGTATGTCGCTGCAAGAGTCTTTGTGCAATATCTCAAGTCACGACCTCGTGATGACACGGCTCGAGGCTCATTGCACTTCCTCCTGTCCGCTCTTCAAGCCATGAAGAAGACAAATCCGCTTGCCGAATCCTTCATCGCGCAACTAGACGTTGATCTCGAAGTAGCCGGCCTTGAAGAATTACGTAGCTTGCGCGTTCGTGCAGCTCGAGCAGCTCAAGCCCAAGCTGCAGAAACCATGCAATGTCCATATGCAGAGCAAGGAGGAGACAAACGCATTCCCACATTTGGCGACAGCGGATTAGCCCAGCACTCCAACCCAAAGGTAACTCGAGCAGGCATCCATCCCTCGGACAGCAACGTTCCTCCCGAGATTGTTGAAATGATGACCCATCTGCATCAAGGCAATTTCAAAGGCATATTCCCCGTGCGGATGAATGTTGCCTCCGATACTTCTACCGCACATACCTCTCCTCAAACTCTTGGATCCAGTGATGCGGATATGATGGACCTGGGCAACAGTGGGGTCTCGCCGTCCGATTCATCTTCTTCCTCTACAGGTCCCGCCAACCATTCTGCGTTGATATTCAGACAATCATCCAACAACTGGCAAACCCTCCAACAATCACAACAACAATCCTCTGAAATGATGTACGTCCAACAACCACCGCAACAACAACAACAACAACAACAACAACAACAACAACAACGGTTCCAGCAATATCGGCCCCAGCAAACAATGCAAGATACACCCATGTCCACCCTCCTCCCCCACATGTCCGATTTCTCCAGCACCGAATTCTCAGCCTCGGAGTTTTTGAACTTCTCAAAAACGGGGGCGACGTCGACGACCACGGTGTTGGAATTGGGCGCTGTGGATGAGACTCAGCTTTTCCAACTCAGTGATGCCGAGTGGGGACAAGTCATGGGAGAATTTGGCGATAACGGAGAGTTTTCGGTTGAGAATAATCTTTTGCAGTAGAGTAGTTTGTTGGTTGTTGTGTTGTGCGGGAGTCAAACCTGGAAAGGAAAGAAGAGGGAGGATAGATGGGGACGTCTTTTGTGTGGATGGTATCAGGATCCAGAGTTTCTTTGAACGGCAAAAGAAGCAATCCACTAGAGGCGAAATTGTACCTATAGGACTGGGCAAGGGAAGGGGTAAACGGCAGGGGGCACATTTTTTGAGGAGTTTTGGGGGATATCATACTCTACTCGAACAGTGCAATACTGGCTTTCTACGAATGTAACGAACACTACGAATCAAATTTCTCATCTCATCCATCGCTTCAGCTCTGTTGGTTCGACTGTGGAGGGAGGGAACAGAAATTCATGTTTTGTATGTTTTTTCTGTGTTGCTTGTCTCAATTCTATCGAGTGCTCTGGGCCCTCTTGATCTTCTCTCATCTATCCTAACAAGAAAAAACCGAAATTGGAAAAATAGTATCATCTTTCTCTAAGAAGTCCATCTTTGTCTTCGTCCAAAGTTTCATGCATATCAATCCATGCCTTCCATCAGTCCCAGGTCACAAAAGTAATGCTGACCTTTACATATCGGCCATACTGATGTCGCCATCACTCTCTTGACTGGCATTGGGTGGCATCTTCTTGACTGGAACACTGCCCACGCCAAGCGATGTCTCGACGCCTTCGACGCCCTCGGGTGGTGCTGCAGGCATGGCAGGCATGAAGATAGCAGGACTGGGGCTCAATGCGGTGATTGGTGGCACTACTGGGGTCTCTGCCATGCTATCTCGAGACATGGGACGCGGTGTATCGTGTTTGGTGGGAATGAGAGGTGTGTTTCCAGTAGGGAGAGGTGGCAGAGGCGAGCTTTGCATGTGAGGACCTGCGCGGAGA
>JALPCE010000286.1:0-30638 GCA_026538705.1 Aureobasidium sp. GC_Fusr_1 | reverse complement strand
CGCTTGTTAGGCCCACGGCGATTGACCTGAAGGTTTGGGTTGGGTCTATTGCCCATCAGAAACTGATTTCTCTGGGCCGAGTTTGGCGTAGCTTGGAGTGGTGAATTGGCGATTCCGGACATGATGCTGGTATTGCCCTCGTCCTGCTGTGAAGCGTCGATGTCGTTGAGTGACTCGACGTAGTCAGGGGAGCTCAGGTACTGTTGGCACTCTTGAAGGTGCTCGACCTGGCGGGTCGTGTTCTTTGCGCGAACGAAACCGCAGTAGATGCAGCGAACCTTGTTGCACTGTATGGCATCGCGTCAGCCATCGGCCAGCGACGCGTCCTGGTGGCAGCGGCACGCTACCTTTGTGGGATTGTCATCCTCTTGGAACTCGACGAAGGCTCTCTGGATGATTGCATTTGCGTTCCTGCCCTGTGGTACGAGTCAGATGTGTCAGGAGGTTGGGTGTCGCTGTCGTGGATAAGCCTACCATGATGGATAAAGCTTATGCAATTGGAAGCCAGCGGCTTGATTACACGATGTACTGTATTCGAGTGTAAAGAAAGTCGAAAGAGAGAGATCGGGCGCGCCAATTACCTCCAATTGACTCGCTGCGCCGCGCTTACGCTAGCCGTGAAATGCCAAGGCGACCGTCTGTAATCAATACTAAGCCGACGCGAAACTCAATCAATCACGATCACGCTTGACAGTATTCCACGAGTTGACCGTCAGTCGAGTTTGAGCAATTCTTATGCCGATGAAGAATTCTTTATCTCAAGTACACAGTGAAAGCCGGCTGGTAGTAAGAGGTGCAGGCACTAAAGATTCAAATCCAGGCTCCGATACAGTCCGCTCGCTGTGAATAACGAGACTTCAGCATTCAGATAACCTGTCGGAAGCACTCTTCATTGAACATACACACGAGGTCGAGTGATATTCAGAATCGAAGCACTGCTTTGTGGTGATTGAATCTCTTCGGCGAGCATCCCTCCATACAGCCTAAGTACATCGAGCGAAGCCGTCACGACAGCGTTGCGAACGACATCGACAGATAAAGACTTTTTGCTCTGTACAAATTACTCGGTGTTCTGTATCAACATTGGAATCTCGTCTTGCCTAACGAGACCACTCATCCCACCACCACCGTGTCATACTGCTATACAGCTTATTCACTGCCCATAAACCAGAAGAAGCGGACCATCAAGATGTCCGCATCACAACCTCAAGACCAGCCGGAGGCAAGCAGCTCATCGAGCGCCCAACCCACATCAGGTAAGTGACAGAAAAAATCTTGAACTCGCTGGCACAACCACCACCACACAACCATCAGAATCTCTCCTAACCACATACAGAATCGCAATCACAACAACCGGCCGAGAAAACATGTGCCCAGTGCAAAAAGCCGGAAGAAGATCCAGAAGAGAAGCCACTCAAGGCCTGCACCACCTGCAAGTCTGTCTACTACTGCTCGCGAGAGTGCACAAAAGCACACTACAAAGTCCACAAGAAGGAATGTGCAAAGCTGGCTCAGGAGTACTCCAAGACTGCTGTCTTCAAGCCTGCCGTGAGAAGCTCGGCACCTAAGGAGGGTCACAAGGGTGGTCTGCAGAAGTGGCAATTCGACACTTAAGAGTGTAGGATGGCTGATATGGTTGCTTGATGCTCATGGGAATCGCTCGTCTCACAAACTTTTAGGAGTGCGATTGAAGAGGTGTGGCATAAAAACTTTGACATCCGTTCGGGAGTGTATTTTGGAGTTCAGCGGGACCTAGTTGATAGATCACTGGTATCGACTCTCCAACCAGCAACTGTACCTCCGCACTGCCTTGCTGCGTGATAGTATCTACCTTTCAGACATTATCTAGGATAATTGGAGTCTGCCAGACCGGCCGAAAAATATGGAGTTGAGTTGATAAAGTGAGCCAACACCTTCGTAAGCAAAATTCCCCACCTTCGACGCAAATACCATGACGTAGCAGTCTACTCGCCCTGTTATCTTCAACTGCCACTATCACGACTTCTCAGTTCCATCAAAGTCAAACCATGTTAACAAGTGCAAAGACAAGAGTCAGCCAAGTCCTAAATCACTTTAACAACCCATCAAGGAGCTTCACACCATCACAACCCAGCATGGCGAAGCTAGATATCAACTCGACCGTTCGCATGAACTCAGGTTACGAGATCCCACTCCTCGGCTACGGAGTCTACCAAACACCAATGGGCATCGCTGAAGAAGTTACCGCTCACGCAGTCAAATGCGGCTGCCGTCATGCCGACTCGGCAGCTGCATACCGCAACGAGGCGCCCACAGCAGCCGGTTTACTCAAGGCCCAAGTCCCTCGCTCAGAGCTCTTCTTTACATCTAAAGTACCCCCCAAAGCCATCAACTATGACGCGGCTAGGGCTGTCGTTGACGAGTCTCTACGACTGACCGGATTGGACTATATTGATCTATACCTCCTGCATGCACCATATGGCGGCAGGGAAAATAGATTGGGTGCTTGGAAGGCGTTGGTTGAGGCGGTAGAAGCCGGAAAGGTAAGAAGTATTGGTGTGAGCAACTATGGCGTACACCATCTCGATGAGCTTGAGGAGTGGATCAAGCACACCGAGGAGAAGGAGGGCAAGGGGAAGGGCGGTGTGTTGAGTGTCAATCAGGTAGAGTTGCATCCTTGGCTGGCTAGAGACGACATTGCGGAGTGGTGCAAAAAGAGAGGTGTCGTTCTGGAAGTATGTCGCTTGTCATACCCATGTTTTACAAGGGTCACTTGGCTGATATATACAGGCATACTGTCCTCTGGTCCGGGCAACCAAGATTGATGATCCTCTTTTGACACCCCTGGCAAAGAAGTACAACAAGACAACCTCCCAGATTCTGCTCCGCTGGGGTCTGCAAAAGGTACTCGACCCTTGACGTGCCATGTTTCATGTCGTCATCTGCTAACGAGACATGACAGAACTTTGTTATCCTGCCAAAGTCGGTTACACCTGCTCGTATCGAGGAGAACAGCGACATCTTTGACTTCGAACTCTCCGAAGAAGATATGCAGGTATTGAAGACTGGGGTTTATGAGCCTTGCGCTTGGGACCCTACTACTAGTAGAGATTGAGAGATCAAGGTGGCAGAAAGGACGTCTGGATAGAGGGTGTTTGACCGAGCTTGAAAACGTCACCGAATCAACGAAGGACGCATCAGTTTGCCGACGTCTTCGGCGACTGATAGTCTTTTGAAGATTTCGTATATCGCCATCATTCTGTACTGTCGCTATTCAGCCACCACGGCAATCTATCGCTATAGCTCGGTACTCTTAACTTAGCTCGCTACGCTATGGCTATGCGCACATAGCATAGATAAATCGCTTCTCTCGCGTACGATAGCAATCTAGACATCAATTTACCTACATATTAAACTGAGGTTCCTATGCGCTATTTGTCATGTACGCACGTTTGAAAGCAAAACCCAGCCTTGAGCTTAACACACGGTGACGTACAACCATGCTTCTGGGACGACTTTGTCGCTTCTGCTCTTTCCCTTTAGCTACAACGGTCGGCTCCCAGCAATGGTGAAGCTTTGCGATCGGTTGATAGTAGCAAGCGTCCCTAACGATCACTCATCTGCAGATCACAAGGCTGCAAACCTCTTCCCTGTGTACTAAAGCATGTAACGCGTATGGGGATAGAATTGGACAATAGTCCCATGAAGCAGTGCAGCTCTCTAGGGCTATCCCTCCAATATTGAAAAATACTGTGCCCTTCTATAGTCTGCCTGTATGTCGCAGTGGGAGCAGGCAAAGGTTACATACTTTAGCACACGGGTAGGCTGGATGGGTGAGGTAAGACAGAGCCACGTGTTTTATTCCGGCAATTCTCACCCGGTCGGCACTCTTGGGCCTTGCTCTTACTCTCAGATGAACAAGAGACATCAGCTGCCTCCTTTTCCTTCTAGCTGTACCATCAGCCTTCTAGAAGGCGACCGAGTGACTGGCAGCTGGACAGGGTGAGATGAATTGTCGGTGAGCAGAAGAACAGGGTCCAGATTCGGGAATGCCGACGGGACTTGGTGGGGAAGGTGAACGTCCTTCTTCGCATCATCTCGCACTTCATCCTCCATCATCTCCTCGTCAGCAGCAACGAAACATTCGTTTTCGAACGTGTCTCACCTTGGGCAAACCACTTTTAGCATGGGTTCTAGGGTCCCATGTACAGATTGGGGACGAGAGGCCAGTCAAACATCAATGCCACGCGAGAGCAGTTGCAAACGGCGATAACGGTTGTCTATCGATATTCGTCCACTGCTGCTCAAGGTTTGCTGGTTGGCGGCAAGGGATACTCACAGATATCTCAACAGGCAAATAGTTTCTCGTATACTGATTGACTTCTCGTCGTGAGCTGCTCAAGGGATGTCTTTCACTATCCGGAATTTGGACAACTTCAGCCAACACAGTGACTCCTCGCTCTCATATCCATAGGTGCCATATTGAGGTTATGATCCGACTGTCTAACGACCGCTAAAAAAAAAGGCTTGCCAACCGTCGTGGAACCTTTGACCGGACGCCACAACAACTGAAGATGAACGCACATCACACATTCTCTCAGCTGCGAGGTCCGGCTCATCTGAAACAATTGATGCAAAATCGTAGTGCCCAAACGGCCAGGTGGGACAATTGCAGAAGACCGTTGGCATCTTCGTTTTGCTGCTTTCATACTTGTACACGCTGATCCTCCTCCACTTGGTACTTTTTCTGGTCTTTTGATTTCAACTTTTATTCGAGTCTGCCTGGGTAGCATCAAGACGATTCGACACTACAGTACACCAGACCATCTTGCATATTTCTTCAGCATCTAGACCCAACATTTGAGTCGAATATCGAACGCTTATAACACCAGGATCAGCGCATCTGACATTGAATCTGCTCTTTGGAGGGGAAACGCTTATAGATTTTGATCACACCAGGGGAACTGCGACCTAAGGTCGAAACACAAAATGCCAGCCATAACTCTAACGACACTGTCCCGAAGGGATCTCATGGACGATATGACCTCACATGACAACAATGCCTGGTCAATACTTGCTATGACAGGGTCCTGGTGTTTTTTGGCTGTTGTCATAGTGGCCACGCGAGTATACACACGACTAGTCATGGTCAAATACCTGGGCTGGGATGATATATTCACGATCGTAACGATGACCTTTGGTGTCACCATCTGGGGCTGCTTCGTTGGGGAAGCACAATGGGCACTTGGAAAGCATTGGCAGGAAATCACTCCGGAGATGCTGGTGATGTACAGCAAGTGGCAGTTTGCACATGGTATGCTCATGGTTTGGGCCCTGCACGGAATGAAGATCGCCTTTGCGATCTTCCTACTTCGACTCAGCAACGGCAGACTCTTCAGAAGAGCACTTTTCGCTGTCATGTGTAGGTCTAGAGCAAGCCTAGCAGATCTTAAGAGACAACTTCGCTGACCATACCTAGGTTTCATGACCATCTACACTACTGTTTCTTGGTTCACCATCCTGTTCAGCTGTGCCCCGATCTCGGCTGCTTGGACAGGCAGAAGTGGAAGATGCATCTCTCTAACAACCTACAGGGCCCTAGACATGACTTATAGCAGTGAGTAAATCCCATCAATCTACGCTACTCAAACTAATTCACTACAGTTCTCGGCATGCTCGCAGACGCTTTCCTGGCTTTGATCCCAGTCCCGATCATCTCCGGTATGCAGCTCAACGTTCGCGCCAAGATCTGTCTGCTCCTTGCCTTCGGGGCGGGTATATCTGCCGTTGGATGTGGTGCCGCCAAATCCTATCATCTCTGGCATTACTTTGACAACCGCGATCGTCTTTACAACAACAGCTATATCGTCTGGGGCGCGCTCGAACTCTACGTCGGCATCATTGCAACTTGCCTGATCAGCTTGAAGCCTCTCATTGCCTCTTTTCTCGACAAAGCAAAGTCAACATTGGTAACTTCTGCAGCAATCGCAAAGTCATTGCACCACGGTCCGCCTGCACTACACTCTCCTCGCCAGCATTCGCCCAAGTTCGATGACGAGACCGGACAGCAGTTCAACACCTTCAACACTCAGAACTTCCCTCGAATCGAAATATGCAGTGTCAGCAAGTACGAGATGCCGGATATCCCGGTCATTCCTGAGCAACCAAAGGTGTTCAGGTTCGAGACGCAGAACATTGAGATTCTATCACCGCTCTCTTCAAAGCCAGCCATCGCCCCACCTCAAAAGCCGAAGAGAAAGCGTAGACCGGCACCTCTGGACACAGCAGCCCTGAGTCGAAGGATTTCTATGGAATTGATTTGGACGAGAGGAATTCTCACTTCACCTTCACCAACCTACCTACCATCAGCGATCGAACTCGGCTTTCTGAACCTGGTCAAGGGAAGAGATCCAGAGACTCTGTCTCGGAAACAACAGAGCGAAGTTCAACCGTCAAACAGTAGATTTTCTGCGTCAACAACCAGCGTCGATTCTCCTGTCACGGCGACAACAGCCAATACACCCCTTAGCTCCATATCAATACCCAAGCACTGCGGCCTTCTCACGTCTCCCACCCCGACGTTTCTTCCTTCAGCTACAGGAAACGATTTCGACTTCTTTAGTCTGATTCGATGTCGCGACCCCGAAGCTCTCGCCGACAGTAAATTCCCATCCTCGCGCCGCGGTACTGTAATTTCTATTCCAGAGGATGAAAGCATCAGCTTCGCAGTCGCTCGCCGGGCAACTCTGGCACACGCCCACTATCAATCCATTGACTTTAGCGAGACCACCACAGCGACGACACAAACAGTACAACGCGTTGGTGCCGGCGAAGTACGACGACGACCCAGCATGGCACCCTCAGCCAACTCTGCAAGCTCTGCGTTCCTCTGTCCGCCCATTCATCCAGAAGAGTTCCGCGACAACCAAATGTTCTTCCACGTCATGAGCTCTGGCCAATTCAGAAACACTGCTGAGACGGCCGCGAAGCATCTAGAGGTGGAAGAAGCGCCTGTGAGCCCAATGTCCTTGGAGCCAGCACACAAGTTGGGTTTCAGAGAACAACACGGGTATGGGTTCAGTCCTCTCTCTGATGGCGGATTCGCGGATCTAGCATCTCGAGAGAGAATTGACTCTTCGCATGCGGCTTCAAAGAAGGACGAGTAGGGTTGTTTCTGTCTTGCTACCTTCTTTTCTGTGTAGTTTTTCTTCTGTTTTCCCTTTTCTTATGCATAGCCATGGCGTCTCACGATACCATTATCATTCAGCATCAGCGTGTCGATGAGGTCTTTGACTTCTTAGTATCTTCTAGGTTTGTATCATACATGGTTACCTAAGATAATGCACAAACTCTATCACTCTTCACATTGAGATCTCCAGATTACCCAACCTGAAGAACGTCTTACATAAGCATGGCGTTCAACGCAAGCAATGTGCTACTTCACAGCCGGTCAGGGCGAAGAATATCACTCCACTGATTTGGAGGTAGTTATCTGCTTGGGCATCAGTATCAGTTCCAGTTTGTCACAGCAATGTGTTGTCTTTCGCAGAACGTGGCCAGCAGTGAAGGACTACCCTGCAGAGCCATTCCCTCCACTGTACGGAGGGGTACACAGCAGACGTCCGAGATTGGGGATGGTTGTAACCAGGTACAATAGTCCTTTATGCGCTGGACAGATCGCAATTCGTCTCTCATCAAATTCTGTATCACAAAAATCGACGAGAATCCATGTAGATTGACTTGTTGACCCTGTTCCACGGGTCCTCAGGTAGGGTCCCGGTTTGAGAAAAGAAATAGAGATACGAGAATATGCGCCCATCATGGTTGCCGCACACAGATGGCGGGGAGAGCACAAAGTACCACCACCAATCATGCACCAAAAGAAAGCAGTAAACATGGAAAAATCTGATCACAAATGTTCTGCAGAATGTACTCTCCATCGAGATACAAATGGTACGAGAACGAGACAATATTGTGATGAGTATTCAGCAGAAAAGCAATGATCTGCAAGGCAAGAAATGATGATGACCGAGACGATGGGAAGCACGGGAAGGAACGTCCAAGAGACGAAAAGTCGAGATGAATGATTGCATTGGTGGTGGCTGGGCGGACAAAGTATATTGCTCGCAGCAGTCTTGCGGGTTCGGCAGGTCGCACTCGTTGGGGAGAGGAAGTGTTGAAGAGGTCCAACACATGCTGGAACGAGTGGGAGTGGAGTGAGGATTCACATGGGATGGTGGATGGGGTTGACGACTACTGCAAGCCACGCCGGGTGGTGGAGAATTGGTTATCAAAAGGCACACCTCCCAAGAGCGTGCAGATGCCACGATGGAGCATTGAAGCAAGTCGCAGATGCAACAGAGACAGAGGAATCATTCGTTGGGGAAGCGGTGGCTGTCATGTTTCCTTTATGGGCCCTTAGGCTTCGCGGGCGGGCAGCTTTCGGGAAGGCGGGCGGGAGAGGGCGCTGCGTGCATGAAATTTTGGATGGTGCTTGCATCACCAACTTGTGCTCTATCACGACTTTTCCCACTCTCACTCACCGCCGCGCGCACCCAGGTCCTTTTTAACTGCACCCCTTCCCCCCCCGCTCGCCCACCATGTCAGCAAAGCCTGTCTCGTTCGACTCGCACCCGCCTCACGGCCACCCTGAAAACCAGGGCCCCAGCACCCAAAACGTCGACCGCGCATCCACTGCCTCGCACCCTCCCAGCGTCAAGCCCGACCCCACCACCACGGCACCTCACCCCAAGTTGAACCCCCATGGCGCCAAAGGAAGCGAGCCCGCCTCCTCTTCCTCCGGTCCCGCCGAACTCTCCGATCTTAAAGTAAGACTGAGAAATGCTCTGCGACAATACCCCGACTTCCCCTCCAAGGGCATCCTCTTTGAGGACATTATGCCCATCTTCTCGTCGCCGAAGCTGCACGCCGACCTCGTCAAGGCTCTCGAGCTCGAGGTCCGCGCAAAGTTCGACAAGACCCCCGACGTCATTGTCGGTCTCGAGTCGCGCGGTTTCCTGTTCGGTCCTTCGCTGGCTCTGCGTCTGGATGCTGGCTTTGTGCCCGTCAGAAAGCAGGGCAAACTTCCTGGCAAGCTCGAGACCGAGGGCTACGAGAAGGAGTACGGCACCGATTTCTTCCAGATCCAGAGCGACGCCATCGCAAAGGGCCAGACTGTGCTTGTTGTCGACGACATCATGGCCACTGGTATGTCTCTCTACTCTCTACTCTAGATCTCAAACCTCAGACTAACACAACCACAGGTGGCTCCGCAATGGCTGCTGGAAACCTCGTCAAGAAGATTGGCGGTGACATCATGGGCTACCTCTTCCTCATGGAGCTCGAGTTTTTGCACGGAAGAGACAAGCTCAACGCCCCTGTCGTTACTCTGCTCAGCGGCCAGGATGCCGAGAGCCGCGAGAAGGAGCTGCCCCTTGGCCAGACCAAGGAGTCTGCCGAGGAGGCCAACAAGAGCGTACAAGACGCCGGAGGTGCTGCTGCCAGCAAGCAACCATAGAGAAAGGAAGAGAGAGAGAGAGAGAGAGAGAGTCGAAAAAACACAACCTCCACTTCATATTCCCATCATCATTTTCGGACCTAGGTAGGTAGACTGCTTGAGGGCTGGCCCAGTCGCGCATTTGTATAAAAAAAAAAAAGAGATTCTCGATACCCCCAAAACACAGCTTTATGTATATGGAGTCGTTACAAAAAACAAACATTGCAATTACATACCTATTGCTGATTCGTATCTCAACTGCTCATTTTGTGACTTGTCGTTCAAAAACATTACTCGAAGCAGTTCATGTTGCTTGACGCGTTTGCCCGAGATCGGCGAGGTCTGCCCCACCACCCCTCATGGTCAAGCAAAAGCGGAGCTCAGACCCAAAACCGTCCATACAAACCCGAACGTAGACATGGTCATGCTTCTTTTACGACATTCCCTCTTGCAATCTTCCCGATCAATTCCTCTCTCTTCTGTACACACTCACATCTCAACAACCTCTTTCAAGTCTCTTCACACATCACACATCAAAATGTCGGACATGAAGAAGATCTTTACCTCCAACTCCATGGCTCGTGAGTACAAGATGTTCTGTTCTCTTCATCGAAACAAAACAATATTGAAAACTAACAAATTCATCACCAGCTGTTGGCCCTTACGTATGTCACATTTCTAACAGCTTCTCTCTTGAGAGATTCCAAAGCATGTTTTTTTTTTCTAACACAACAAACAATAAACAGAGCCAAGCAGTCCAAGTCGGCAACCACATCTTCGTGTCTGGCCAAATCCCCGCCGACAAGAATGGAAACTTGGTTGAGGGGAGCATCGCAGACAAGACAAAGGCTTCTTGCGAGGGCATGAAGGCCATCCTCGAAGAAGCCGGTAGCAGTATCAGCAAGGTCATCAAGGTAGGTGGTTTATTCTTCTGATCAACATTGTGTTTTGGATTCCCCTTTCCTCTGATACTATATTCCACTCAAAACTCGCCATCAACCCCCCTTCCCCATACCTGAGCTTTTTTTTTTTCTTGGTTGCATGTGACTGATCAAGAGAAACAACAAACAAACAGACCACCGTCTTCCTCACCGACATGAAGGACTTTGCGGAAATGAATGGCATGTACGAGCAATACTTTTCGCACAAGCCTGCTCGCAGCTGTGTGGCCGTCAAGGAGCTTCCCAAGGGTGTTCCCGTCGAGATTGAGGCTATCGCTCTCTCGTAGATCGGATGACTATAGGTTCAGATCCGGCTATGTATACCTGAAATAGAAAGATCGAATACATTTTCTCGTAAATGAACATTTTTGGGTCTTGTCATCTTGTGTTTTGATCAGATTCATGAATCCTGTGTAGCGGTGTAGGCATGGAAGTCTTGTATTGCAGTAGTATTGCATCTCCACCGAGGAGAAGATGGATTGTATTCATTCATTGTCTCGTTAGCTAGATGCTTGTACAGTCTTGCTCTGGCTAATTGAATTGCCATGCTGCCGTGTCTATGGAATGCAGTGTACTTCTGGCTTCAGAGGCCGCTCTCTCGCAGCACTGTTCTATCCGCGGCTTGCGGTAGCTCTTATTCCTACAACCTGATGGAGAAAATCCTGTCGAGCGAGGCTCATTGGTGCTGACGTTTTGTGATCTTCTGAGCAGATGTGTTCCAGACCGATATGATGCCACCGACGAGCAGCGTTCTGGCTGTAGTAACGGAAAGCTCCAACTATAGAGAGCTGATATGGTAGAGGGTTGATTTGGTGTTGGTCGTTGACTATTCACCAATCAAGCAGCCCAAGTGAACTTGTCGGCCTTGGGTGTAAGAAGCTGGTCGTCAGGCACCAGATCGTTCAAGCCGTAGACATCCTCGAACTTGGGCAACTCGACATTCCAGCCGTCCGCATCGGGCGCAACCTCGTCTTCCAGGTCCAGACCCAAGCCCTCGTCAACATCGTCGCCCACAGGTCTAGCGACAGTCTTCTGGCCCTTGAACTTGAAGGCGACGATAGAGTTGTCCTTTAGTCCCGCACCCAGCATGCAATCCTTGTGACTTGCACCTTTTGCCTTTGCTTTTCCCTTTCCTTTGCCCTTGGGTGTGACGTCTCCTCCTCCGAACAAATCGGCATCAAAGTCTTCTACTGGAGTGTCGGCTTCAATGCTTTGCCATCCTGAAGGGCCGGGGTTTGAGAGGTCGCGAGGTTTGGCGAATTCGATGTCGTCTGGTGAGTCGGGTAGTGTTGCGCCGTTCAGCTGGCCAGAGGGGTTTGCGGTCTTGAGAGCGTGTAGGAGCTCCACTTTGATGCTGGAGAGGGTTTGAAGTTGGTAGACGTATAGAACGATGGTAGTACGGGCGTTCTTGAACTTGATGGTCCAGACATCGGGCGTGGGGTCGTAGACGGGCATTGTGTGGTCGCGCAAATTTGTGAGAGGGTATTCTTGTTTGGGAGAATACGAGTTCGATAGCGAGTTTGAAAAGGTGGCAAGATATTCGAGTGTGTTGAAATGAAAGTAGAAAAGGAAGGAATGAGCAACAAGTGGAAGGCGCATTCGAGAGGTCGCGTTTGGCCAGACGGGGCAAGTTTTGGCGAATGTCCAATCCACCTCCGAGAGCTGCTTCCTCTTGCAACCAGCTCTGTCAATCTGCACTATCAGCAATCATGTCGGCGCAAAAGGAGGCTGCCCTCAACACGGCAGTGCCGACTCCCACACTCCCCGAGGAGCCCACCATAGCAGCCCCAGCCTCGACGCGCCCACCGCCCAACGATCGTCTAAGCATAGCCTTCAACTGGCGACTACCACTCACCACCGTCCTCGCTTCCTTTGCTGGCTTTGGTCTTGGTCTCACTCACGGCGGTCAGCTTGCTGGTCTCCGTTTCCGCGCCGAAAACGCCCACCGTCTCCCCACCTCGCAAGTAGGCTGGTACCTCTACCACAAGTCCAAAAACTACCACATCATGCTGGGCGGCATCAAAGAAGGCTTCCGCATGGGTGCCCGTCTGTCCTTCTGGACTGCCATCTTCTTCGTCTTCGAGGAGGCCGTCGACAGATTCAGAGGTGCTTTTGTGAGAAATCTGGTTGGCTTCAAAGAGCGAAGGAGGGAAGAAAGACAAAAGAGATTGATGCGTGATGATGTCTACGAAACTCCTGCCGAACAAGCTCTCGGTCTAGAGCACTTACACAACGAGAGAGGTGTTTGGGTACAGCGAGACTTTATGAGCACCGTCGTTGCTGCCATGGGCACTGCTGGCGGCTTCAGCGCCTGGAATCGCTTCCCTGTCCAAACCGCCGCCAGGACTGCTACCATGGGCTTGAAGTTTGGTCTCGTCTTTGGCCTCATGCAAGACGTTCTTAGTGTCGCCAGGGGAAGACGAGTCGGCTATGTCGAGTTTGTCCGAAGACAGCTCTTTGGTGCAAGAGAGCAATCGCAAAAGAAGGCCCTTGCCTCGCCCATCTGAACCCTTCGTCATCCTCGAGACACGCTATATACGTATGATGCTGCAAGGAGAGACACCGAATCTCAGTGTTCGTGTAACCGGCTTCTCTCTCGTCGCTCCATACAGCGAGCCACGAACAAACCTTGCAGTCACGTGTGACCAAGGTGTGACACACGGTCAAAAAGATCATCGTTACAACTACAGAGCCAACATATGGTCTAAGGCCTTGGACTTGTCTGGATTACAAGACATTGAAACAGCCTCGGCCAGGTTGCAGGCACTATTTTCAGCAGGCTTGCAGGAGAAACCCCTTCTCAGCATGATATCCCACACTAGACCGGCTGGTCTCTATCCAAGCACAATGGCGATCATGCGCTTATTGATAAGCAGAACGAGCTCTTTCACGCCATGAAGTCTTTGCAGTATGAGAAACTCTTATGTTCGAAGTAACGAAAGAGTGATCAGAAGCATCCTATCATCAAACGGATTGCATGCGAATACGAGTACCGACCCTTCACCGTCCGACTATCCGCCAACCTTAAGCGTCGTACACAGTCCACCGTCAGGCTACAGTATTCAACAGTCCATCTTCTGCAAGGTTTGTATAATTAGACGGGAGAACTGTGTATCAGCTCTACATAGCCGAATGAGATAGACGGCAGCCATCACTGTTTCGCATAATGAGTGGTCCGTTTCTTCCTTGATTCAAACCCAAGTTTGCAGGTCCCATACCCGCTCCTTTGAGCGTACGAGATGTGTCTGAGGTCTTTGCACTTGATGGCTGTTGTATATTATACAGAAATGAGGTTACCACTGTCATCGTTATCTCCTTTTGTGTCCTTGTCTTTCACGTCGCAGTAGCAAGATCGGACATTGTTGGCACGAAGTATTGCGAAATCACACAAGAATCAAAAGATGAATGTTGACATGTCGCCTTTGCTCGACTTTTCGGAATCGGCTGCACATCACTCGCGATGATCTGGACATTGGTACACATCACGGGTTGATCGCTGTGCTCTTTTCGTCAATGCATCCAAAGCACTGTCAAGTCAAGGTTTGATTGAGTATTGGTATAGATTTGATCAAAGTGACTATTAGAACTGATGATAACCATCTGCCTTTGAATATCGAGTAATCATCATCATGGTCTTTGTGCATCTGTGTCTCTACGATATCATCGTCTCGTCTCGTCAATGGAATCCAAGTTCTGCAAAACTTTAAAAGCAAATGTCGTAAAATCGTCAAGCAAATATCGTAAAATCATTCCTCGTCTTCTTCGTCCACGGATAGAGGAGAAGCTTCGGTGCCTCTTGCCTCTAGACGAGCTCGCTCTGCAGCCGCTCTCTTCTCTTCCTTCTTCTGCATGTGATATGCAACCACTTTGAGGAATCTTCTGGGTCTGTGGCAGGGGTTCTGAGCTGCAGTGTTCTTGGACAGCTGGTCCATCAAGTCGAATCGAAAGTCTTCGGGTAGAGCTTCGAATCTGGCACGTTGCTTGTCGGGGCGCGGGTCTCTGCCAGCGATTGGGTTGTCCAAACCATTGCGGCGTTGATAAGCCACAAGAGCAGAAAGGAAGCTGCGTAGAGCATCCTCTGGTCTCTTCGTCTCGGTATATGCTTTTGTGATCTGAGCGTGGCGTATGATCAGTTCTGTCTCCTTGCCAACCTCGCAAGCCTGGGAGAGAATAAGATCGCAAAGCAGGTAAGCACGTAGCTTGCGTGCTGTAAGATAGCACGCAATGACATCGTCCATAATGTCTCCTTCATTAACGTTGATCGCAATCAAAGCGGGGTTCTCATGGTCCATCGCCCAGTTTGCGTAAACTTGAACACCGCGAATGTCCAAAGAGTCCAGGTTTACGTAGTTGCGACTTTCATGCATGACGTGTGTCCATCGTTCTGAGAATGACGACGAACAAATTTCGAGGATCTGTGGAAAGACGTTGTATTGTTCGCCATTACAGACGAGAACTGAGGGAATGTCTTTCTTCGCCGATCCACAGTTTGTTAGTCCTCGAACAAAGAGACAACCGTGTAGTTGCAGACTTACTCGGGCTTGTCATGGAAGAAGTCGTTGTTCACGAGATCTGTGCGAGCCTTCTTGATCTTCTCCTTCTGATACTCCTCATCTTCTTCGTCTTTGGTCTTTCTCTTCGTCATCTTTATGATCCGATAAGGATGTGTTGTGATGGTGGTTCGAGAGAGTACGAGTCTGGTAAGGACGGTGGTTGGGAACGTTGTGTCAGAAAGTTACGCAGGAGGCACAGGCAACTGATAGATCGTGGATGATAGATCGTGAATGATAGATCGTAGATGCGAGGCGGTAGGTGTAGCTCTTAAGTGAGAGGTTACGGTGAAGAATGATGTCGATGGTCGAGATGAGTTGGAAAAAGGCGACCCAAGCAGGTTATGTAGGCCGTTGACCCAATCGAGGCGAACTTGTTGCCTAGAGACCAAGAGACGAGCCTCAAAAGGGTGGTGGGTGACTAGTGAAGGTGAAAGTGAAAGTGAAAGTGAAAGAATAGGTGAATATGGAAGATGTCGATTGCGAGGAATCTGTGAGTTGAAAGTTCTCGACAAGGGTCAAGACGAGTCCAAGGAAGAAGAGTATTGGTGAAACCGAATTTGCATGTCGACAGGAGCGTGTGTAGCGGACCTTGGATTGTATGTCGAGATGACGTCGGATGTGGAGCAAGATGGGTAAGTGGAAAACAATGGTTCAGCAAGCGAGGTGTGAAGATGGTCTCGCAAGAGAAATGGCAAGGCAACAAGCAGCTAAAAGTGTCGTGTCTACGAGGCGCTCCTGCCTAAATGTGTCGAAGGTGTACCGAACCGTGCAGAATTGGAAACGGCAATTTTGATAGGTTATGATATCACACAAGTATGTGAAAAGGTAGCGAACAAGTAGCATAAGATTTCAAATTGCAATACTTAGCTATGATGATCGTCGCGCCACTCAACACCGTCACTGACACCAGCCTGTTGAGCTGTACTTTCCTCTCTGGCTTTGATGGAAGCTCGATCGACCTCGGACACAGCAGGACTTACTACGACTGCATCATCCTCGTAGTCGTCCTCGAAAGCGGCCGGGTCAGCTAGACGCGTGTGTTCAGCTTCGTGGGTGCCATCGTCCGCAGAGACAGAAATGCCCCTTGGACCCCAAGCGCGGTGATTGTTGCTAGCAGGACGGATAATACCCTCTTCCTGCCCAGCCAGACCAGCATCGTCGTCGTCATCCTGCTCGGTGTTGCCTCTTCTTCCAATGACCTTGCTGATCAACCAACCTCTGCTGATATCGTCGCCATCTACAACGCCGCCATATCGCAGCTTAACGCGCTGTCTTGTCCAGTAGACCCAAGCGAAATCGAAGTAGAACAGTGTCTGAACGACGCCGAAGGTAAAGCTAATGGGGAAGATGGAATCATGGCGATCTTCGGTAAAGCTGCGAAGGATCCAGTTGAGGATATAGAAGGCGCGATATGAGCCGAGCGTAGCGAGGTAGAAGCTGTCGATGACGGTGGGGACCGAGGTCTGGCGGAGAAGAAGTAGCTGTGGGAGGATGCAGAGCGATTCGAGCATGAGCGTGAAAGTGTACGGAATCTGGCGCAGGTGTCAACATGGTCGGCTACAATACTTGGCTCGTCGGAGTACTGACCTCAAACCAGCCTTTTTTGCTAAAGGGCGTCTTCTGCATGAAGATAGCGGCAACAACAGGTGCGCACACGACCGAACCCAATACACTCCAGAGTCCCATCTTCCATGCCTTTTCGCGTTCTCTTGTACGAGCGTAGACCCTGGTCATGAGAAACACGATGTACAGGGATGTAGAGATGTAGAAAACCTTGAGGGAAAAGTTCCAGAAACCCAGCAATCCGTGGAAGTTGCTGAACAGGTCCAGGTATCGTACAACGAAGACGACGCAGTATAGCGCTTGCGTGATGAGGGACACACCTAGCCAGCTATGGTCAGAAGGAAGCCTGAACAGCAGTAGTAAGAAGATACGCACCCTCAGCACTCTTGTTTGTGTGAATAGACCATATCAAGATACACTTGGACACAGTATGGCTGACGTCGCCGAGGACTCTGAAGGGATTGAGCGCTACCATGACTTGAAGCGCTGCAGAGATGACTTGGATACCTCACGAAGGCATCTGCTCAGACTCTTCGTTATGAACCGTCCGTTCCAAAAGTGTCTGCCTATTGTCGGTGTCTTGGTTGGAGCTTGCTGCTCTCATGACCGAGGACCAGTGCCGAAGGGGTCCATGGTCTGGGGTCGCCTCGCCTAAAGTTGCCCTCCGGCTATTCGAGCATTATACCTAGCATGTCACTGACGCTCTGACTCGATCCATCGAGTCGTCGCAGTCCATCAAGAGAGCCCGGGTGATAACATGTTCTTCATGAGTCGTGGTCGAGAGTGTGATTGCTCAATAGTATTGATATACCAACAGATCGAGAGGTCGTGTGCTCTAAGATTCCATGTCTCGTGGCCAACGTTAACTGTTTTGTATACATAGCTGAATACATCTGACTATATTCCTTGGAATCTGACTATCAGACATACCTATACGGGTATTTTCTAGACCTCCTATACTTGCAACTGACAGCATGTGCTTTCTCCTTGTGTTCCAACATAGCTTCCCAGGTCGCCAGACATTCCCAGCAGAACTTTTGTTGGCAATTCTCCATCTGTCCATCATCAATTCATGAGTCCGGTTGCAAAGAGTGAGCAGATGCTTGGGTTGTGATCCTTACCTTGCACCTAATCTGATCGCAACCATCATTCTTCTCAATCAAGACCTGGCAACCCGGGCATTTTTTCCAGACAGTCTTGATCTGTTGTTCGTTCATGAATCTCGCAGTCTCGCGTTCCTCTTGATCGCGCATCTTCTTGTCGGCTTGGTCTTTGAGGCGTGCATCGTACTGTCTGCAGCTTTCGCCAGAATGCCAGCCAGTTTTGTGCTGTAGACACTGCTCATAGTCGCAGGAGTAGCATTTCATATATCCCAAGTTGCCGCCGACATGCTCCTGCCCTCCTGTACAACCAGTACGTAGACACCAGTGAAAGTCCTGCAAGCTATCCACGACGGTCAGCGTGGCAAACTTGTCGTATTTGGCAAAGGTGTCGAAGTTGCAGGCGCGACGGACATCCTCGTGGTTGAGACGTGTTGTACATTGTGGACAATCGATCGCTGCTCGTGCGTTTGCATCTATCTTTGTAGCGACCCACTGTTGTAGACATGGGCAGCAGACTTGTGCAGTGTGTGTACATGCATTCGACGGAGGCTTGGCTGGAAAGTCCAGCGGATAGAACGACTCACAACACACGGTACACTCTCTGGTTGGAGGTTGTGATTCTACAGCATGCCTACTATCCTCCTCTTGCTGTAATTGCAAGGCCATGCTGTGATCGCGTGCTAGTTGCGCCGTGAGTTGTTCTTCCTCTTCTGACTCCCATCTCTGGAGGGTTTCCAGGGCCACCGCATGGTCCTTATCGTGCTCTACGCCGTCAAATGAAGCTTGAACGTGGGACTGGAGAGGAGTCTGTGTGTCGGTAGGAAGTCTAGCGTTGTGGAACGTCGACGAAGAAGCAGCCTGCAGCTTGAGGCCCGAAATCGTATCAATGAGTGTGATGCCTGTGCTAGATGTAGCGATGGCAACTGAAGGCAATGAAGATGGAGTAGTTAGATTCTCTTGGACTCGATCAGGACAATTGCAGTTTCGTGGGCTTCTGTCATGTGTTTTGGAGGAAACGCTTCTAGATCCGAGAGAGTCTGTTTTGTCTTGTACAGGCTCGAGGTTAGTGGAAGCGTGATGCCTGGCACACTGAGGCGTCTCTCCCTTTCGTCGACGATCAAGGTGCTTGCGCAAGGAATTGTGTCTGGCCACGTTTGTACCGTGGACGTCCCTAAGAGAAGCTAGTGGTCGAGATTGATGATGACCCATATGTGTGGACGATGTTCGATGTATTCTGATGAGATTTGCGAAAGGGTGATGAATTCTCACAAGCTTTCAAACGACATTGTGAGGATATTAGTTTGGGCATGGCCAGGATAAATACTGCGAGATTGTTGAATCTCGTATGAGCCAAGAAGACATGTCTAGAATAGGTGAGCATTCTTGCTCAAGATGTAGCTTGAAGAGAAGCTTAGTAATTGCCTGATGAATCACGAGCCAGGAGAGCATGGCAGAAGCTTCAGAAGGTTCATTATGAACCTTTACGACAACCATTGATGCTTTGGCATAAATCGGCGAACTGCCCAAGACGTCCCAAGAAGATTCTATACGTGATCAGCGACAGTCACGGCAGTACCTAGGCTTATAGAGAAGGATGCTGCCGGCCTGACAGGCGTCTATAGAGGGAGGCCGTGAACAGTTCAAAGTGTTGCAAGTTGAAAGGCTGTCAAGATTCACAGAGAGAAGACGGCAGATCGGCAAGCACGAGCCACAAACCCCAGGTTTGATAGAGAACGACCGCGTCCCATGCCGACAGAAGTGGAGACAGATGAGACAGTATTCTTCCAGACATAGCAGGAATGAGGCCTGTTCAGGCTCGCCATCCGGGCGAGTCTGGAGATGATGATGGTTGAGTTTGATTGCTTGAAGACGAACAGTTGAAGATAAGATGGGATGGTTGTTGGATCGGACAAAAGAGTTCGGCGACGCGCAGCGTTCGCTAACAGAATGACGATTTTGGTTGCTGTGTCGACGGCGTGCAGGTGTTGGATGACAACAATCGAACCCGCCAAATGCACACACGTTTCTCCATCCTGGACACCATCTACCTCGTTGCCATACAATATCGTAGCCAGAATATCGCGTGATTCGAACATACGAAACTACTTCTGAAAGTCACCCACTACATTCACTGAGCACCTCATTCAACACAAACAGGCGCCATGCCGGGGACACCAGGTTCCGAGATGGCACCCAGCGTGTCTCTCTCTTGTAAGTCCACGGCAGCCAGACACGCAGAGGCCAAGGCTGACTCCATTTCCAGTCGCAAACAACTTCTGGGGCAAGGAAGACGCAGGCGTCGACCCTTTGCTCGAACGCATGCACAATGCCAAAATCACCAGCGACGAGCTCAAGTCCTTCTACACCCAACGAGCCGCCATTGAAGAGGAATACTCTCGCAAGATCCTGAACCTCGCCCGGAAACCCCTGGGCTCCTCCGAGGCCGGCACCTTGCGCATGTCCATGGATGTTGTCCGTGGAGAACTGGAGGCCATGGGCAAGTCACACCAACACATCGCACAACAGATGAAGGGCGAGCTTGAAGAGCCGCTCTCGACATTCTCCGGCGGCATCAAGGAGCGTCGCAAGATTATTCAGAACGGCATCGAGAAACTGCTCAAGACCAAGACGCAACAGACACACACCGTCAACAAGGCCCGCGACCGCTACGAACAAGACTGTCTGAAGATCAAGGGCTATCTTGCTCAAGGTCACATGGTCATGGGTCAGGAGGAGCGCAAGAACAAGGCCAAGCTGGAAAAGACACAGATCCAGATGTCGGCCACCAGCAGCGAGTACGAGCAAGCTGTAAAGGTGCTAGAGGAGACAACCGCCCGCTGGAACCGCGAATGGAAGGCTGCTTGCGACAAGTTCCAGGACCTCGAAGAGGAACGCCTTGACTTCACAAAGAGCAGTCTGTGGAGCTTTGCTAACATCTCCTCCACCGTCTGCGTCAGTGACGACGCCTCCTGCGAGAAGATCCGCCTGTCTCTGGAGGACTGCGATGTCGAGAAAGACATTGCCGGTTTCATCAAGGATAACGGCACAGGCCAGGAGATTCCCGACCCGCCCAAGTACATCAACTTCTGTCGTGGCGATTTCAACGACAATGCTTCCGACGCTTCGGATGATGCCAACTATTCGGTCGCTCAATTCCAGAGGACCATGAACCCAGCCTTCCGTTCGTCGTCGCCGCAGCCTTCGACCTACTCATCCCACCATGACCCTGCTTCGGCTCTGGCTCAGGAGATGGCTCTCGCCTCATCGGTTCATTCTGAAAGATCCCAGATATCCTCAAGATCCCAGCAATCTGCGACCGTTGCTCAGCTACCGCGCCACTCCAGCCAACAGGCTGCACCTGTCAATGCTTACCAAGAATTCCCCAAGGTACCTCACAATGAGTATCCCATGGATGGCATGACCCAGTTCTGCAGACTTGGTCCTCCATCTGATCGCAGTTCCATTCCCAGTCCCACTCGCCCCGAAGACGACTCGCACAGTGAAGTCTCCAACGCAAACTCTTTCTCGAGCATCGAGCCTCCCACCTCCCCCATGAAGCAGCTCAATGGCTCCATGATCTCGACCAGCAGTCAACAGGAGGATAAGACGCTACAGAAGAGACGAAGTGGCTTCTTCCAAAACCACAGCCCATTCGGACGTCGCAAGAGCAAGCATGAAAATGCTGCTCCTGCCTCAATCTCGACCGGTCCGGCTCAGAGAAACACATGGGCACCCGCTGCTAGGCCTCAGACTGCGTCTGCTTCGTCACCAGCTCGTCCTTTCGGACGGGAAGCCAAGAACGTTGGATTCGGCAACGACCCTATGCCCAGTCCTGACCCAGAACCCGTGGACCCTCGTGCCAACTTCCAGCTGAACATCGGCAACAATGTCTTCGATGTCGCAACTCCTGACGCTCGCAAGAGATCTGTCGCAGCAGAGGAACTTACTGGAGAGCTTGACCCCATCGCACAAGCCTTGGCCGAGTTGAAGGGCGTCACGAAACAAGCCTCAACTCGTGTCTCGGCAGATCGCTATGCTGGTATCCCTACTCCCGCTCCTGGCGCTGGTAGAGCATCCCCATCACCTCTACTTACGAACTCCGATGCCCGCGCCGCTCAGCGCGGCACCCCCCCGCCATCGTATGACCAACCGATGAGACGACTGGGTGCACCACAGCCGGCTTTCACTAGCAAGCAAATGCAGCAGACAACAGCCAGCTATATGACCCAGAAGAGAGATATGTTCAATGCTCCTCCTCGCAACACGCCCTCTCAGATGGGATCTCGTCCAGTTAGCAGGGGTGGAGACCCAAGAGCCTCGGGCGATATGATGCGCTCGGCCTCACCAGCACCTTTGCGTACGAGTTCGCCAGCACCTCCGCGTGCCACAAGCCCTCGGCCCAGTACAGGGTACGATCGCAGATCTCAACCTGTTCCCCAAGACTATCGTTCAACCTCGCCGAATCCGTATGGTGGAGCTCCTCCCGGTAGTAGGTCAAGACCACGTGCACAATCCACTAGCCCGATAAAGCAACAGCAACGTCCTGGTTACAATCCGGCTTACGCATCTCACGGCAACTCTCCCGTCTCTACCATGCCGCGATCTGCTAGTCCTAACCCACAGTTCCGTGGCTCGGCTGGACCGGGCAGCAGACCTTCGAGTAGCCGTGGCGATCCTGCAGCCATGGCAATGCAATTGGCTCCAGCAGGCGATCAAGAATATGCTCCATCATCTCGCGGAGCACAGGGTGCACCTCTGAGACCCACCAGCACATATTACGGAGCAGAAGGCGGTTGGGCGGCGGCATCATCACCTCGTGGAAGCGCTCCTCAGCAGCAGCAACAGCAAGCACCGCCACAACAGCAGCAGCAGTTGAGTACACGTGTACGCAGCCAGAGCTCTGCTGGACAGAGACAGTTTACAAAGGACGGAAGGCCCATTCTTCAATTCTGTAAGCTTATACTCAAAATCAGCAACATGACCAAAGACTAACATATGTAAATAGCTCGAGCGATGTATATGTACCAGGCAGCTATTCCCGAGGAGTTGACCTTTGCAAAGGGAGATATCCTGGCAGTCCTGAGATTGCAAGACGACGGTTGGTGGGAAGCTGAGGTGGCCGGCAAGGATGGCAGACGAGGACTTGTTCCTAGCAACTACCTAGTTGCTGCTTGATTGTTCTTTCGTTTGTCGTTCAAACTCTACACTCGTTGATTTTCATCCATACCCTTTCTGATGGAGGGTTTGTTCAGTCGAAGGTAGTTGTTTCCTTGGTCACACCAGATATTGATAACTCGGTTGTGCTTTCAGATAAAGCTTCAAAAGAATGTGTGATGACTTTCAGTGTGGCTACTGGAACAGAGTAGGCATATGTGTATCTGATCATGAACGATCTAGATGTCTGGGATGCTGTAAAGGTTCGTGTAATGCAAGTGAATGGAATCGAAAGATGATGGCCAGGGTGGTAGGCATGACTTGGGGTCGGTGAAGTCGGCCTTGGCGCGCCACATGCCGCGAAGCGTTGTAACTGGTTGCTCTGCTGGCGACACATAGTTCACGACTCAATCGACCATCTTCAACCACCTTCTCTTCGACAGCGAGCAGCAGAGACTAATGGGCGGGTAGTCGTCACTAATGAGCTTCCCCTCGTCGAACCACACGCAAAATCTTTCCGACAAACAGTCTTCGCAGGCCCAGCAGTCGACCTCACGCGCCTCGAGGCCAGCACGCCGCGGCCTTCCTCCCATCTCAACCCAGCCCCCGTCTGCAGCCAACTCGCCTGCGACGCGCCATATTCTTAGTCGCAACTCGTCCGCCTCGTCGACGTCGTCTGTGCTGTCGCCCACCCAGCAGCAGCAGCAGCAGCAGCAGCAGCAGCAGCAGCGCTCAATCTCGAGTGGGGTCACCTCTACACCTACTCCAGCGACACTGCCACCAGCTCCCCAGTCAGCTGGAAGGAGATTCGCAAGAGCCTCTCAACAGCCGCACTCCGCCTCGGCCTCGCCAACCTCGGCTCAATCGTCGGGTGCGCCGTCCGGACAGTTGACCAGCTTGGTCATTACCCAGCTGAACATTCTGCTGAGTACCTTAAAGGACGATAAGAAGTGGGACATCCAGGCCGAAAAGATCCAGAAGGTAAGCATCGCATCGGCAGAACTTGTCTTGTGCCCCATGACTGACTCGATGGTAGTTGGTGGATGCGCACGGAATGGACGTGTCGACAACATATTTCCGGAGGCTGTTGCAGAGCAATGCTCCTCTGATCTTCTCGGCAAACCAAAATGCACAGCGCTCAGCATCCGACAGCGGGAGCTACCCATTGCTCGTCAGCGAGATGCAGAAACTGACGCGCCTGCCTTCGCAAGCAGCAAAGATTGCCGATGCTCTCGACACCAACACCGATGGCGACCTCTTCAAAGACTTCGACCTATCGACCTTTATGGATCACTTCAGACTAGATCCCACCGCAAAGGTTACCTTGGCGCTAGCCTGCAAGCTGGTCTCGAAGCAAGACATCAAGACAAAGGGTATCTCATCTGACACATCTCCGCCTACCTCCCATCCTACAAGCTTCGCCGCTGACACAACTTCCAGCCGATGCCATACTGAGCAACAACTATTCGCCCTTTCTAGAAGCCATCGCAAACCCCACTGCCGACGACATCAGCTCCTCCTTCCTGTCCAGCATCCTCTTCCGTCTGATCCTCGACCCCCCACGGCAATGGAACAAGGATGCTCAGGAACACCTGCTTGGCAGCTTGAATGAACGCTTCGTAAAGCTTCGCACCTACCCCTCGAGCGAAGTCAGCGCTTTTATTGCCTTCATGGACCTGATTCCTACCAACACCGCCCTCGTCCGCCCTTTACAGAGGGAGGGCCCCCGGGCTACATCCTCAGTCGATAGCTGCAAAGATGTTCTGTCCAGGGTCGACCAAATCTCGCCGCAGCTGATTGCTGTGGCACTGGCGTATATGCTCCTCTCTGACGAGTCTTACGATATCGGCGTCTTCGTTTCTGCCGTCCGCCAGCACCCCCAGGCTCAAAACCTTGATTGGTATGCCGTCGTGAAGGCATTCGATATGGCTCTTATGCGCATCACCAAATCGCAGTTCCTGGCTCTTTACAACTCTTTGCTCCCCCTTGCTCGCGAGACCGACACCTTCGACATTCAGTGTCTGTGGGGCGGCCCATGGCTCTCGACTAATGCTCAGCTGTCTTTTGTTACCGCCTTTCTCTCATGCTCGCCTCAGGAACTAGACGCCTCTCAGATTCCCCGTCTGCGTGCCGCGTTTTCGATGGACGAGTTCGCTAATGCCTCAGACGAAGTCAAGGCTTATGCACAAAAGGCCGTCAGCCATCCTATGGTGTCCTTGGAAGCTACAAAGTTCCTCTTCCATGTCATCTTCCAGTCGCAGGACGCATACAACCAGGCACAGAATCTTGGAATCCCCGAAATCGTTATCAACGCAAACACGGATATCTTTGTGTGTGCCGCGTCCGCTTGTGAGAAACCGTGGGCAGCTCTTCAGGAAATGGCGCTTAACCAGCTCTTCCGTCCTTTCTTCCACAAATCTCTCCCCAACTACGACTTTGTTCTGCACGCCCTCTGGAAGCACGACAAATCCTGGCTGGCCAGCAAACTGGTCGAAGCCTACAATGCTGACCCAACCCTGCTGGCCGTTATCTTCGAGCACGCTCGTCAACATGCATGGACGGATACTCTCCTTCTCATCACGAATGAGTTTGGACTGGATCTTGCTGCATATGGCCATGGCCAGGGAGAGGTCGATCTGGAAGTCTGGGCTCAGGGTCATCTTGAGATATCGCCCCAGCAGCTTGCTGGAGCAGTTGTTACATTCCTGCGGATAAAAGCCGAGGATGAACAATCAGTTCAACGCGACCATCCCCACCAGGTTGTGCCTCTGAAGGTCAAGACTGTCTATGCTCTGCTCAACGTCATTCATGGACATCTGAGTGACGAGGAGATTGGCGCCATTCAACGTGTCTGTCTTCAGGTTTACCCTCGTCTGATCAATTATGGCTACAAGTTTGACCATGTAATCGATGCCAATGGTGAAAATGGCAACTCCCTGTCAGAAGAGGCCGATGCCAAGATGCAAGAGCAATACAAGATGATGTACAGCAACGAGGTGGATCCCAGAGGCATGATCGAGCGTCTTCAACATCTTAAGGAGTCCGAAGACCCTGCGGATCAGGACTTGTTCGCTTGCATGATCCACGGCCTCTTTGACGAGTACAACTGTTTCGGTGAATATCCCCTGGAAGCCCTGGCTACGACCGCTGTGCTGTTTGGTGGTATCATCAACTTCGGTGTACTCTCCTCCCGTGTCACACTTGGTGTTGCCTTGTTCATGGTCTTGGATGCTGTTGCAGAATATTCTCCAGACGATTCCATGTATAAGTTTGGTCTTCAAGCTTTACTTCATTTCATCAACCGCCTTGAGGAATGGCCTAGCTTCTGCAACCGTCTTACCGCAATCCCTCATCTGCGCGGAACAGACGTGTGGACTAAAGCCGAGGAGGTTGTCCGTCGCCAGCCTGGTCTTGACTTGCGTAGCAGCGGGGATCTGCAGCCAGAGCTCTCTCTCCCGAACGGCAACCTGGATGATTTCGTCCTTGAGTCGCAGTATCCTCCTTTTCGCAGCATTTATGTCGAGGCCCCACTCAGACCCGAAGTCTACGAAGAGCCTGACGAGGAAACATCGGACAAAGTCATGTTTGTTCTCAACAATGTTTCAAAACACAACATCGAAGAGAAGTTCCAGGACCTGGAGTCTGCTCTTGAGGAACGTCACCATCAGTGGTTCGCTAACTACCTTGTTGAGGATCTTGCGAAAGCGCAGCCAAACTTCCAGAATCTATACCTCCAGATCTTGACGATGTTCGATGAGAAGATTCTGTATGCAGAAGTATTGCGAGAGACCTACAGCAGTGTGTCCAGAATCCTGAATGCCGAAGCAACCATGAACAACTCCCAAGATCGTAATAACTTGAAGAACCTTGCTACATGGTTGGGAATGCTTACTCTGGCCCGCGACCAACCTATTCTTCACCGCAACCTCTCCTTCAAGGACCTCCTGATCGAAGCCCACCAGACGCAGCGCCTGCTTATTGCTATTCCATTCACCTGCAAGGTTCTGTCTCAGGCCAAGGACTCGAAGGTGTTCAGACCTCCGCAGCCGTGGTTGATGGAACTGATCAGCTTCTTGGTTGAGCTTTACGACTATGCTGAACTCAAACTCAACCTCAAATTCGAGATTGAAGTTTTGTGCAAGGACTTAGGCCTCGACCATAAGTCAGTTGAGCCAGCTTCCATCGTCCGAACTCTGCCCCTCCACCTTGAAGGCGAGCTTCTACAACAGTACCCAACCGACACCATGGACGGATTTGGTGACATGCACCTCATGTCTCTATCCAAGAGAGCTCCCAGCGAACGTTTTTCGTCCCAGGATGTCCTCAAGTCTCTTCCAGATCTTGGTGCTATGCTCAACTACCCTCCTTCCTCTGGCAGCATCTCTCACGCGCAGCTCAAGAATATCTTCCTCGAAGCTGCTCAGCGTGCCATTACTGAGATTATTGCTCCAGTCGTGGAACGTTCAGTCACAATCGCTGCCATCTCAACATCGCAGCTGGTCGAGAAAGATTTCGCTATGGAATCTGACCCGGACCGTCTCTCATCGTGCGCTCACAATGTAGTCAAGGCACTGTCCGGTAGCCTCGCACTTGTCACCTGCAAGGAGCCTCTTCGTATGAGTATTTCTAACAACATTCGCATACTGGCAGCTCAGAACTTGCGTGAGCCTCTCCCAGAGGGCTCCATTCTCATGTTCGTCAACGACAACCTGGATACAGTTTGCAAGCTTGTGGAAGATGCTGCGGAGTCACAATCCATGGCAGAGATTGATGCACAGATCCAAGAATCTATGGAGCGTCGCAAGAGACACAACGAACAACGCCCGACTGAACCCTTCAACTTCCCCGCCGTCAGCCGATGGGCCTTCTTCATCCCTGATCCATACCGTCAGGAACCTGGTGGCTTGAACCCACAACAACTGGCAATTTACGAGGACTTTGGCCGTCAAATGCGCTTGCCTGCTGCTCCTCACGCCAATGCAGTGTCACAGGATAACACTCGTCAACTGCAGGAGCTCACCGATAACTACCTGACGAGTCTCCCGACCCCTGCAGAGGCCCCAGCTATCCCCAGACAAGGACAACAGCAGCAGCGAGTCGTCCCTGCACAGGGCCAGACCAACGGTTACATGAGCACTGACGTCCTCATCGCACATGTCTTCGAGGCTCTGGCTGACCTCCAGCGCGTCGCCCATGAAGCACCTGAAGAGCATATCGGCGAGATCGGACCTAGTTCGCCTGTTCGCGAGGCATACGCACATCTGATGCGCATGATTGAAAACTCTCCCGACAAGGAACCACTGGCTCTCGCCACTGTGCAGAGAGCAACATTGTTCGCCTACACTAAGAGTGAGACTCGTCTCGAGATTGAGGTCTTTGTTGAAGTCTTGAACCACCTTTGTCTGATCTCCGTTACCACGGCTCGCAACTTGACTATCTACTTGCAGTCAATCAATGATGACAAGGTCTACAATGGTCCTGTCACTGTATGTTTGCTCAAGACTGGTCTGCTCGATATTCATCACGTCGATCTTCAAACGTCTCAGGCAATCATACAGAAAAAGGCTGTTGCTGTTGAGTTCCTTGGTGCCCTTATTGATGAGCTCATCCTTAGCGAGCATCCGGCCGCTCTTCGAGCAGACTTCGTCCTCTCCTTCGGCGCACTTGGCCAGTGGCTTTCAGAGGATCCCAGCGTAGAGCTGGGCAAGGACATCATCAAGAAACTCCAGGACGTATCTAATGGTGCGCCTCCACCAAGCCCTCCTGCTTCGGAGAAGCAAGATCAGCTCGAGTACGTCTTCGAGGAGTGGGTACGCCTGCAGAGACCTGAGGTTCCTGAACGCTATATGGTGGCGTTTATCCAGCAACTGCAGAGTCGTAGTCTGCTCAGCAACCAGGAAGAGTTCTCTGCATTCTTGCGTGTATGCATCGAGATGTCGATTGACTGCTTCGAGCGCGAGGCACTCACCTATGGCAGCCTCGACCATGCTTATATCCATATCGACGCTCTGGCCAAGCTGATTGCTTCACTTGTTGCATACCAGAGCGAGGGCGAAGGTGTCCTTTCAGGCAGCAAGAACGATTATCTCAAGGCAATCCTTGGCCTGCTCGTTCTTGTCATGAACCATCACCAGGCATCCCGTGCCGTCGATCGCTTCAATGACAGAATTTTCTTCAGACTCATGTCTAGTTTGTTGTGCGAACTCTCGTCGTTCAGAGCACACCTCGGGGATGACTACCAAGACCTTATCCTTGTTTTCGGCAAAGCATTCTTGGCATTGCAGCCCAGATTCTTCCCCATGTTCACCTTCTCTTGGTTGGCACTTATCAGCCATCGCATGTTTGTGCCCGAAGTCATGAGATCGGCGGACAGAAAGGGGTGGGACATCTACCTCCAGATCCTCCAAGTCTTGTTCAGCTTCCTTGGTGACTTGGTCAGCACGCAAGAGATCTCGATCCACGCTGCAGAGTTCTATCGTGGCGTCTTGCGTGTTCTTCTGATCCTACAGCACGACTTCCCAGAATTCCTCACCGAGAACCATATGCGCCTCAACAGCAGCGTGCCTGCTGGTTTGCTCCAGTTGCAGAACGTCATCAACTGTGCATACCCTTCGTCCTTACAGGAGTTGCCAGACCCTTTCACACCAGGTCTTAAGATGAATCGCCTTGAACAAGTCCGCCAGTTGCCTGACCTTCGTGGCGGGCTTGAAAATGTCTTGTCCGAAGCCGGTATTGACACTGCTCTTGAGAATCTGCTCCAGGGCAAAGAGATCAAAGATGATGACATCAAGACTGTCATTGATGGCATTGACACTGAAGGCAAGCCTGACGCTCTCACCATCAATGCACTGATCCTGCAGATTGGCAACACTGCCACCGCAGGATCTTCAGTCTTTTCACCTTCGGCCACTCCCAGCAGGGTGATTGAGCGTCTACTGCACGAGTCGCGCCACGAAGTACGCTATCAACTTCTGAACGCAATCACCAACCAGATTCGCTACCCCAACGCCCACACGCACTATTTCTCGACGGCACTGCTACACAACTTCACGGTCAGCTCTGAAGACCTTCAACAGCAAGTCGCCAGAGTTCTGGTCGAACGTGTCATGTCTAGCAGACCTCATCCTTGGGGATTGCTCGTGACCGTGTTGGAACTTGTCAAAAACAACTCGTACAACATCTGGGAACTCGGCTGGATGAAGGCAGCACCCGAAGTTGAGAGAATGATGCTGAACGTTGCACACAGCTCAGGCCTCGCCCAGAGCCCACGTGCCATGACCTAGATTTCGGGGGGAATCTGATCATCACGTTTCGAGCATTGGACAAGTAGCCACAATACTACGCGGTTTTGCAGAGAGACACAACGATCTACGGATTTGCTTTGGGGAAAGCAGATTTGAATGCTTCAAGACGATCTTGGGTCAGCATAAACCAACGACATGATTTCACACACAGACACACAAATGGTCCACAGCGCTCGCTCGACCTTCTCAAGCTTTCTTTCTCTTTATATTCTATCTTCTGTGTATAATATTGGGGGATACACTCGATTCAAAAACGAACGGCGTGGTAGTTATTTCTTGGCTTGGGGGGTCTATTTGAATTGCAAAAAAAGAGCATTAGAAGGCGGACAAGGGGGGGGGGGAGTAGGCGCTCGTTTATCTCAACAAGACAGAGAAGATGGAAAGAGTGGTTTAGACGGAACAAACTACGATGATGACAATGATTGAAATGCCAGATTCACATGTTCAAAAAAGACAGAAGTTCGACGTGAGTGTGAGGTTGTTTGGCAATGTTGAGATGTTTATGTTGCTTTGGTGGATAGAGATGAGTGAACAGGCACCTCGGA